>JADBJO010030418.1:0-17919 GCA_016801955.1 Conus betulinus | reverse complement strand
ATTGAAGGCCTGATAATATTTTGATTTCTCGAAAAACGTATTCCAAAATTTTATTATGTGTTGATTCTAAATCGGTCTTACATGCACTTAAATCTCTAAACCAGAAAATGCGATCGGAATTGATAATTAAATTAAACACACTGTTCATTTTTTTTATCATCACTGAAAGGCACCAGCGTAACTTTCAGTTGGGTACCTTCCCATTGTGGAATTGTTGCAAAATGAATGGGCTGATCGAGCTATAAAAAAGGAGCAGACAATCAGGGATGATTCAGTTTCCGTTAAGATACGGTTAGATTTACAAGAAGGTTATAGCTGTTTAGTGGATGTGTCATACGAAATGTTTGACAAGAAAGTTACAAATCTACGGTCTCATTACAGTCAGCACTGCATAAATGCAAAGAACAAAAGAAAAATTAAACCTCTTATATATTTTATGTTCGGATCTTATTCTAGGTCAGTTCCAGTCTGACGTATAGATTTCGTTTAAATGTTCTCCGCATAAAATACAGCCACACTTCGCTTATAGTTAAGTCGACGGGAACAAAGTTTTTCCTTTACTGTATCGGATTTTTCTTGCAACCAATGTCATCAGTTATAAGAAAGTTTGATTTGTTTTTATCTTATCCGAGAATTGTTGTTTTCAAAGTCGAAACTAAGTTCATTAAGCTTAAATAGGCAACCAAAAAATGGCAAAAAAGCAAAACATTGTTTTCAAAATCGTGCTTAATGATTATGAAAATGAAAATATGTCCAAATTTCGAATGAGAAATATGCTTGATAACAAACTAAAAAGCAAGATATAAACAAAGAAAAGAAACTGCCTAATAGGCAAATATGTACAATAGGCGTGGCGTCTAATGAAAATAAATGAAAACAGAGCATGTAGGTTGACAGAGTAACTTGAACTCCAGTGATGGGTGCCTGATATCTACCCTGTGTTGGGTAGTTTTTAAAGTAACAGATATCTGCCCTGTCTTTGGACACTATTAGAATAAAGTTAACAACAACACAACCCTAATCATAACAACTCAGCACAACACGATACAAACACACCACACACGCGAACACATGCACGCACGTACGCACACACGAACGCGCGCGCGCACACACACGCACAACAACAACAACAACAACAACAACGACAACAAAATTGTGCCGTGTGTGGGACGCACACAAAGAAGTGGTTCACCCGCCAATCTTTAGCTCCCTGTTTTCTGCCTAGAGTGGATGTCCACATGATGGCCATCTGAGACCACTGAAAAGAAGACGGCTCTGGGAAAGGAGTGGTCTATCGGTGAGGTGCCTTCTGACTGTGGCACCTCCATGCTCAGGATAAATAGACATCAACTTGCAGTTCAGGATATTACTTAGAGCGTGCAATTGACGAATTCCCATGTAGGACCCCGGCTTTGCGCACTGCGCAACTTCTGCTTCAAGTATAAATCTAACAGTCTGGTGTGAAAGTTTCTGACCATGATAATGCTCAGAGTACATGGCATGAACTTTTAGCAGATCTTCACCCCACTCAGTAGCTCCTTTCAAATTTGTGTTGCCCAGATACTCAGCCATTTCTGCGGCTGTTTCTAAAACGACACATATTCGCATGTCATCGTGACATTCTTGATGGCAGTAGACCACTACAGACGCACACGGGTTAGGCAATTGCCGTCAGCATATATCTGCATGGCTGTGGCGCGTGGTGCGTCAGTGGGCAGCCATTCTGCTGAATCTTCATCCTAAATGAACTTTGAAGGGACGCAACTTTCCGTTACCGGGTGCTTTATCTGTGTGTTTCCGTAACGATTCGCAATGGTCAGCATGTCTCTAAGGTTTCTGCTATTGTTGAATTCAGCTCGCTTCATGCAGAAAGTTCCTCCTCCTTTGAAAGATCTTCATCCCCATTCCCTCCCACCATCCCTCATTGTTTCTCTCCTCTTCTACATCTTCCCTGACCATCTTATCATTCTCTCTCTCTCCTCTTGGCCATCTCCCCTCATTCCTTCATCCTCTTTCTCCTCAACTCCTTTCCTGCCTTTGTCCTTCTTTTGTCTTTTCCTTCTTCCTTTTATCAATCCTTCAGTGTTCCCTGTATCTCCTCTCCCCCCCCCCCCCCCTTTCAACCCCCTTTCCCTCTCTACCATCTCCTTTATCTTCTCTCTCATCATTCTTTCATAAGCTTGCATCATTACCCCCCCCCCCCCCCCCCCCACACACACACACACACGCAAACCCCATATGTTTGTCCCCATTCTCTTTATGCCCTCTTCCAATCTTTCCATGCCCCTTCTGTCTCTTTTGTCAGGTTTTCCCCTCTACGTCTTTTTCTTTGTTTCCTCTTCCTGGGTCCTGGGTCCTGGGTCTCTCTCTGAACTTTTTCGCCTAGGTCTTTCTTGGTATAAAAGTCAGCTATTTTCTTCTGACGTGCAGTACATGCAAAATGATCTTTAACGGTTTGCACAAACGCATTGAACGAGTTCAAGAGCTTTTAGCCGCAGTCTGCCTGCAAGCAGTAGATATTTATTTTCCGCACACAATCCAAACTGTCTTTCTTGACACTTTTTCAGTTTGACCCTCAAAGTCTTCCTCTTCATCCAAATGTTCTTCAGTAGGGCAATCGGTTCTGGAGCAGCTGATGTGGAGGGTGTTGGGTGTTCTTTGCCATTGCCAGTTTGTGAAACGCTGATGTTGCAGCATCGTCATCAACACGGATGTAGTCGGATGCTTGCTCATCGCGCTCATCAGAAAGGTTTTCAATCTCACTGTCCATATATTCGTCCTCTGTAGATATATCTCTTTTCGCTACCGTTTCATCCATCCTGACTTCAGCTTCGCGGAAGCATTTGTTTATTGTGCTTGGGTTCACCATGTCCATGTTTATTTGAAGGTGCACACAGGGTCAAGGGGAGTGAATTGGCAATTTTCAGCAGCTGCTCCTGCATCTATATATGCCATCAGCTCGAGATCTTTGGCCGCTCGACAGTGGACTTTCATATTTTGAATGATCCCTGCATCACACGGCTGTCATTGTGATGTGGCGTTTGGCAGCAAGAAGAGAGGGACATCCTTCGCATTTAGCACCAGCAGGATATTGTGTGCCAGACAGTTGTCAAGCACCGGCAGAACTTTGTGTTTCTGCCGGTCCATCTCCTTGTCAAATGACTGCAACCAGTCTTTGAAAACGTCTGCCGTCATCCACGCCTTGACGTTGGCCGTGTAATCAACAGGCAGTTTCTTGATGCCATGGAAACATCTCGGGTTGTTGAATTTCTCGATCATTAGCGGTGAATTTTTTCGTGCTGATCAAGGTTGTTGCATCACAGAACGGTGATCTTTTCCTTGGAGTTTTGGTCACCGTGCCATTTGTCGTTTTTGAAACAGTGCAATAGTCTCCAGAATAAAGCTCTCTCATTTAGATTGAAGACATCAAGTAATCATAAAAAGGAGAGAGAGAGAGAGAGAGAGAGAGAGAGAGAGAGAGAGAGAGAGAGAGAGCACCTTGCATTGATGAACCAGTCCAGAAGTTCACAGTTGACGTCAGCAAGCTGTGGTTGACGTTGTCGCTGTGTCGATGGGTCTACAGTGCCGCTCTAGAATTCAGCCCTGTACCTCTCTTTGTTCTTCAACACAGCAGTTACTGTGGATGGATGAACTTGAACCTGCTATGGTAGATTTTTTTTTCTTTACGGAAAACGGTTCTTCTTCATCAGTAAGTTGATTTTTTTTCTTGTCAACGACAACGACTTTCTTGTCTTCCCTTTCTCCATCATCTGTGGTTAGCATCCAAAGGATAACAGTAACAAAAGTTTCGCCGGTGCCACAGCTGGTGTTGCTGCTGTTGCTGGAGTTAAGTTGACGCTTGGCACGTTTCTCATGTTTCTGTTGTGCCGTGGGCAGGCATCCGGGCTACATCCGGTAAATTAGAGGGGAGGTTTCTGGCAGAGACAAGGGTCATGAAGTGGACATTTTCTCATTTTAGTATAACTGAGGAGTCTGTCCTGTGGGGAACCAGAAATGCATTTAGTTAAGGAGTGTGTTTTTTCTTATAACCGAGTTGCTAGTAATCGGGGAGTATTTAGTAATAGAAAAGAAGACCTCTGACAGGGAAGCAGTGTTTCCCATTACTGTAACTGAAATTGCTTGTGGCCGACTGTACTATAAGCGGGGGTATGTGTTGAAGAGAAATTTAATAACAATTAGTCATTTACTCATCCATTGCTCCAAAGTGAAAGAACTAGTATCTCTAAGAGTGGGACGGCAGTTTTCATCCGAGTCTTCCATCTCTCTCGAAGATATTTTGAACGGGTACATCTCGATAGATCCCCGTCTCGGTAGATCCCATTTTGAACAGTTATCCACTTCTTCGCATTATTTCCGCGTGATTGATTAATTGTCCAGTTAGTATCTTCCTGTGATTGACTCAATTTCCATCGTCCCAAACCCCCCATTTTTGCGATAGTTCTGTCGCTTTTAACACACACACACACACACGCTCGCGCGCGTGCGCGCGCGCGCGCGCACACACACACACACACACACACACACACACACACACACAGCACAGCAGGAGGCGAAGAATTGTTTGTGTCATTGTTCTGTCACTGTGCCATAGCTGCAGGCTGTGACAGACTTCCCCCTCTCCTTTCAACTTCAGCCAGTGTGTTTGTTTGGCATACAAGGTCTGTCTGCTCAACCGATTCACTGTGTCTTATGTCAAAAAAACAGTGTGAAATGAACCACAGGAGTAAAACTCTCCCCTGTCGGCTCTTTTATTCCAGCATTGCCAGAAAACAGCAGCGTGGCTGGTCGATAATGATTTGGGTTGTGAAAAGTTTGCAGGAAGACGAGTAGTTCTCACAGATCCATGTACAGCGCCACGCCCTCCGGCTTCCTCTTTCACTTTTTTTTTTCTTTCTCGATGTCTTTCTTCTGTTTCTCGCTGATTTTTTTTTCTTTCCAACAATAACTTCGACACGCCTTTTCCTAAAGATCAAAATGATGGGCTAGGTGAATGAATTCTTCTTCTGCTCTCTCTCTCTCTCTCTCTCTCTCTCTCTCCCGCGCTCTGAATATGAAATGTTTCCTTACAAGAGGTAGTTTTTTTTTGTATTGAGGAGCTAACACTTCTCCCTGATTATGTACGAATGTTTTACGTCACGTCTGAACTGCACGTTGACGTAACAACTGGATATGATGTACACTTCTCATTTAAAAACTTTACTGCAGTTTCTTACATGCATTCACATAGTTGTTATAAATAAAGTTCTTCAGTTTCTTAAGAAATGCATCAAACGTCGATTAGAAGCCAGTTGCGTCCCCTGAGCACGGGATTCACTATCACAATGCTCCCCCAAATCACAAATCTGTCTTTACCCGACATTTATAACGGATAAAACAAACGAACAAGCAGAAAGACAGATTGACAGACAGACAGACAGACAGACAGACAGACACCAAACAACGGATGCACGTCCTTGAATTCAATCTAAATCCATGCATCACTCTCTTCCAAACAACTTTTTAACCCAAGTATGTATGGATTATGAAATCGGATGTACGAGGAACAAGGCATATACCGGCTGTCAACACGTAAGTTACATTCTGGAAAATTGACGCAAACTAGTCCATCAAATGAATGGAACTTTTCAGAAAGGCCGGGAACAATGACGTAGGCCTGATACAGATAATAAAAATGCACACACAGTCAGGAAAACCGAGGTCGCCTCACGGATGAAAAGGCATGATACATTTCTAAATAGCTTCTGGTTTTTCTGGACACTTTGTGCACGTTCGGAAAGATCCTGGCCCCTTAAGAAAATTTCCCAGATGATCACTCTGACAATACACAATATAAAGTCACATGCGACTGAATACATCCAAGGAAAACTCTAATATAAGGATCTAAAAAATACATCTAAAGAAAACTCCAAAAATACATATCTAAAAACAAAACTCTGAAAACAAATATACGCGATCTGTTTATAATAGATGTAACTCTCAAAGTGCAGTTGCCCACAAAAGGTGACGTACTGGCAATGTAACAATGTTCCCCATGACAGTGAGTTGCAGGGAATGTTTATGACAGTAAGGATTGTGACTTGCATGCAGGGTCAGTGACAATGTCACCACGTGTCATGACTTGCAGGTGAAGATGATGACCATTTCACCACGGACTTTGACCTGCAGGCAGAACTGACTTTCACCATGGATTGTAACTGACATGCAAGGTCAATGACATGTTCACCAGACTTGTCACTTACAGGTCATGCTGAGGACAGCTCTCTGAGGATAGAGACTTACAGGCAATCATAATGACACGTTCACCAAAATTGTGACTGGAAACGATACACTCTAAGGTGCGGGGGGGGGGACACAGAGGAGTACTGTCCTCAACTGCCCAACAAACCAGCTGTGAGCAATCCTGCATCACCCTTGGTAGCCTGCACTAGGTTCAAATAAGGTGCATGCACGCACAAGACATTCCATTAAGACGTCAAGGGACATAACTGCTCCCTGGCAGATGCCATTGTGTAATGACCACCGGATGTGACACGAAAGAACTTCCACGGGAGTGTTCCCTTGGGTGTACCAGCCCAAATTTCATGACTGCAGAGCCCACCAGCAAAAAAAAAAAAAAAAAAAAAAAAAAAAAAAAAGTCAAGCAAATGCAATGTGCATCCTGTACCTCATTCGTTGCTGTTCCGCTGACAAGTCATGACAGTATGTCATGGAGGGCCTCTTCCCTCCCCTTTATCTCTTGGTTATTTAACCAGGGGAGAGGTGAGGCGAGCTGTCCGTGCAATGTTTACCCTCCCCTTCCCTCCCCCACCTTTCCTCAGTGTGGCGTGTCGCCTGTTGTGACACACGAAACTTGTGGGACATGTGTGCATTTTGAACCATTGCGACAACTGTTTACTGTTCTGCTGCTAGCAGAGGATGTGTGTAGGCAATTTACTGTTTACTCATGAGTCGTTCGTTGATCGGAGAGCCCGGTCTCCGCCATTGGGAGCTGTCAACAAGCATTCCAGCTCTTTGAGTCGTCTTCATTGGGGTCCAGTCTGAAGAGGTCTGGGTTGTCCCGTCTTTGGCGTAGGGCGACAGTCCTGCCTTTATTTCTCTTCCTCTTTTCCCCCGTCCACCATCCTGTTGGTCAGCACTGGAAGTGTTTGTATTTAATGTAGATAGTGAAGGCCGGTTTAAGTTGGAAGTTTTATTCATTTTTGGGGTAGCAGCTGAGAGGGTTTTTTTGTTTGTTTGTTTGTTTGTTTTTTTTTTAACCAGTTTTTCTTTTAGCTTCGCACGAGTATTGCATGGTAGTCGGAAAAGTGCCGTTTCACTCATGGGAAATAGGAAGAAAATGTTTTTTTTTTTTTTTTTTTTTCGTTTTTTTTTTTTTTTTTTGTCGATTTGGAAATCTGTTCTCTATTACCTGTAGACCCACTCGGAGAAGTGTTCACTTTGAAGAGGACTGTCTGTCCTACACTGGTTTGGTAACTTTGTTAATAAACCATTTAGTGGTTAAGAATTAATTTCATTATGCGTGTAGAAACATGTTGGTTCGTTAAGCCATATAGTTTCTAACATTAAGGTTCGCTCGATACTATTCGTAACAGAGTGGAGAATTCAATCCATGATGTTATCAACTGCTTACGTGTGAGTTCCCTTTAGTCGAAAGAAAAGTTCAGGGAAATCTGTAGGCACAACGAGACACGCGACAACGCTGGCACTCGACCAGTGTGGGAATTAAGGGGGGGGGGGGAGAGGGGGTAGTGGACACTCCTCAATGCATCAGTTCATTGCGCTCGCTCCTTGTCTTGTCTTGTCTTGTTTTGTCTTGTCTTGTGTTTGTATTGCTCGTTCGTATCATCATTTCGTATCAGAGTGGCATGAATGCAAGGTGATATAGTTATATTTATTTTTGACCAGATGGATTTATTTTGGGGTTAAACGAAATACTTGATAATCGATGCACTGCTCCTGCGGCCAGAAACAACAGTAAGGATATCTATACTTTATATATCTATAGCTATAGCTAGCTTAAATGTCATACAGGATTTACGATTTCCCCACGCACCCCACTCCTGCTCACGGACTGACGACGAGTAGCGACGCCTCCACCCTTACCGCCTCATGACTCCCACCGACCATGAGCAGACATGTGTGAACACACTATTGAATCCCAGCACAGGGTTTGATTTCTTCCAGACGTTCGTTTGCTCAGCTTAATGTGAGCCAGCACAGGTGCCCCTGTCCATCGCAAGGGGGGTCCTGGACGTCACTACACACGCCCACGAGGGAGCAGCCCACCTGTCCATGGAGCTTCGGGTCTGGAGGAGGAGATCTCCAGGAGAAGGTCGGACAGTCTTCTCGTTGCTGCTGTGTGGCTTCAGGGCTTGGAGTGACTTCCTCCTCTATTGCCATCAGTTGAGTGACCCATGTGTCAGTGTGGCTGTTGCGTGAGGTGACGTGGTGGGGGCTGACCCACCCCGTTTTGGGAGCATTCGGTCAGCGAGCAACAAACTGTTTTTTTTTTTTTTTATATATTTGTTTATTACTACTATTAAGTGAATGATAACCAATTTTTACTGGGATGTAGGCCCATTTGTGTGTGCTAGTTGTGTTTCTGGCTTTCTTTCTCTGAAAAATACTAAGTAGAATCCTTATGGATCGAATTACAGCTGAAAAAATCGAATCCTATTCTCATAAGCTTTATATATAGAAATCTGGCGGAGCAAACTGATTGGATAGATGAATTATCTTTAGTGATGGAGGAAGCATCCTTATTCTCTTATGAAAATATATTGCTAGGTGATTTCAATATTGATGAACTAAAATCGAACAAATCTTGGATCTTGGACAGAAACTTACAAAGCATTTACCTCGACCAACTTAATAGACAAACCAACAAGAGTCGCCGCTACCTCCCAACACTTATTGACCATATATATACTTCTTCAGTTAACACCTTGATAGAAATATGCTCACCGACGTTCGGTTGTAGCGACCACTCTCCAGTGTGTTTTACGTGGTCCAAGCGAGGAGTTAAAGCTCAAAAAAATTTCCATGAGTGTGTGAGTATGAACACGCGTTTGTATACAATTTCAATATTTGGTTTTAAGTGTAGAATTATCAGCTTTCTCCTGCGTACGTACAAACTGATCGTAGGTAAGAAAATCAATTATTGCCAGGAATGAGTGTTAACATCTGCCTGGTAAATGATGACAATATTAGCATCATTTTTATATTGACAGTTTGTTCGTTCTGGTTGCAACGTGAGACGACTGCAGGCGGAAATCTAAACAAAATCTTAAATAAATGTCAGCGAACCGCCCAGAGAAACGTGGACAAACGAGTCACAAGACAAAACACAACGCGTTTCGACCTCTTAAGTCTTCTTCAGGTGAAACAAAAACAAACAAAATAACGAAAATGCACTTAGCTTTGATCGCTTCGGGATTGCTAAGTGCATTTTCGTTATTTAATTTGTTTTTGTTTCACCTGAAGAAGACCTAAGAGGTCGAAACGCGTTGTGTTTTGTCTTGTGACTCGTTTGTCCACGTTTCTCTGGGCGGTTCCCTGTCATTTATTTAAGATTAGTTTGTTCGTTGTTGTGTGGGTTTTTTTTTTTCAAAAGGGAGTTGTGTCCGTATATGTATGTGTTCGTGTATGTATGTTTGTATGTTCGTGTGTGAGTATGTGTGTGTTCGAGACCAAAATGTTTTGGTCAACGTTCTCTCTTTCCTTCCAGGACCAACTGTCTGGAATACACTTCCCGTCAGTGTCAGACACCTACCTTCACCCTCTTCTTTCAAATCTGCCGTCAAAACTAACTTCTTTCTTCAGTCGTAATCCCCCCCCCCTCCCCCCCCCCCCCCCCCCCCCCCCCCCAACTCAACTTCCTAATCCACCTTCCGAGTGTCTGAGTGGGGTTTTTGCGTGCACACGCCTGGTGGTTGTGTTGCTTGTGCGTACAGGCCGTGTTGATGTGAGTGCGTGCGTGCGTGCGGGTGTCTGAGAGCGTGGGTGTTTGGTCGTGCGTGAGCGCGCGCGCGCGCGCGCGCGTGTGTGTGTGTGTGTGTGTGTATGTGTGTGTGTGTGTGTGCGGGCGGTGCGTGTGCGTGTGTGTGTGTGTGTGTGTGTGTGTGTGTGTGTGTGTGTGTGTGGTTGTTGTTGTTGTTGTTGGTAATGTAAAGCGCTTAGAGCCCTATTTTTTAGAGAAGAGGCGCTATATAAATCAACATTATTATTATTATTGTTATTATGTGCTGGATTGATGCCTTAAAAAGTAGGTTTATAGACTTCTCAGCATTTATAGAGGTGGAAATAAGTTAAAACGATTTTGACACATAAATCATTTTTCAGCACAAACTGTAGTCAGTCAGGCACCAAGTTAAGTTGGTTACAGAGAATTCCTGAACATGCATTGGTACAGAGGTGTCTTGCGCTTATAAACATCACAGCAAAAATGACAAAGTTTATTTGCAGTCCTGATGTTTCCCAAACTTCGTTAACACGTTTTTTTTTTTTTTTTTTTTTTTCCGAAGGGCTGCTCTCCACATCATTTAACTTCTCTTGTAAGACATCTGCAAATTGTACATGTTCATGTTACTTATGATATAATGCCAAACCCTTAGTGCTAAAATGTTCTCTGAACTTTAATGAAGGACTTCAGAGAGTTCGACAAAGATGTGAAGTGAAACTCGACCACCTTGTCAAAATCGTAGTAAAATGTTAAACCACTGACTTCCTTGCCTGTTTACCGTTACAGTAGATTTCAGATTTTTGTGTAAAAAAACTTCAGTCCGTGGACAAGTATCTTCACCAAAACCGATGGATTGAACTACTTTCATCATGCATGTCCAGTTTAACGAGTAAAGTAATTTAAACAAAAACATGCCAGCGGTCCATAGCCTACATATCATTTCTTGTAGATAATGTATTTTGTTATAGAGAAAACTTTTATTATCACCTGTCTACCTACTAATGAAAGTTGGTTGTGCATTTTCAATTCTCAGGGTGACACAAATAGATACAGGCTTTTCAATGAGTATTCAGCGTGTAGGGTCTACACTTTTCTGTATTCTGTCTTGATTTACCGTCTTCACGTAGACATACAATGCTTTTATTTTGTGTAGATTGATTCACATATGCCTATAGAAAATACATGTAATATAAAGTAGATGACCGTGCTTGTTCACTGAAATGAACATGATTTTTAAAAAAAAGGAAAAAAGAAAACACACACACACACACACACACACACACACACACACACACACACACTATATTTTTCGATTGATGTATCAAAGGGAGACAACTCATCTCTCCGCCTTCTCTTTGATCGTCTGTTTCACATAAAAGGGAGGTAAGCAGTGACACACACGACCAAACCAGGTAAAGCTGGGTGTACACTAGCTGGGAAATGAAGCCATGATACACGTCACTGCAGCAACACGCTCCACGTTTACAGTCTGGACGAAACGTCGGAGCTGTTTTTAATTTTCAGTGGAGTGTCTTTTTTACACAACGTATTTCATCGCTGGAGTTGCTTGTAGTCTTGCCTGCCAAACAGTTTCTGCATGACAACTTTGTGATGATTTTTCGTTTATTGAAGCGTATCAACTTAGTTGGTTGTGGCGAGCTCCTGCTATTGTCGTGAATTCGGTTTTTTCATGAACCTTACGAAAACAAATTATAGCAGACCTTAGACGTTGTTTCTATCTTTTCACTGAAACCTTTCATGAAGATGTCAGTGATTTCTGGACGGTCGTAAGAGTTCTTTCCCCCTCTTTACAATGTCTACATTTGTTGGCTGTTCATAAGGTTACTTGCTTCATGAATTTTTTTCTTCTGGTCTATATTGTTATTGACGTTGCTGTTGTTTTTTTTTGTTGCATATCAGATAATGTAATCTGAACAGACAAAAAGGGGGACAAAATTTATTATTTAATTTTTTTTTTTTAATTTTATTCTTTTTTTTTTTTTTTTTTTGGTCAAAATTTCTGATTTTGTGTTGCATCTTGAGAGGAAGACTCAACAATCATTATTTAAACATATAATAGTGATTGTTCCTGTTTTGGAGGCGGTCGATGGGTGGAGAGGGAGTGTGAGAGGGTGAGGCTGGGTGGTGGGGGTAAAGCGTGGGTGGGGAGCGAGCTTGTGATTGCGGGTGTGTTTTTTGTGTATTGCCCGTGTTCTAATTTACTTCGCTTGTGACATGATGTGTGTTCCTGTTTATTGTGCACGTCTTGAACGTTCATTTGGCGGACAAGTTTTCTGATTAATAATTATAATGATAATTTAATGATAATTTAATAATAATAATGGTAATGTAATCAACAACAACAGTAAAAACATAATGTTAATAGCAACAATGATAAGGTAAAAGGATGTGATGATCATAATGCTGCTGCTGATAATAAAAACAAGAACAATTTTTTTTTTATTTAGAAAGAGTGGGGGTTAGTTACCGCCAAGGACATTGACAAACAAAGCACAGGACAAGACACGATGCATTTCGACCTCTTGGGTCTTCTTCAAGTAAAAAAAAATAGATCACATTTAACATTTAGGACAGTACAAACAAAGAACGAAGAGAGAATAATAATAGTAAGAAGAGGAAGAAGAAGAAGAAGAACAACAACAACAACAACAACAACAACAACAACAAACAAAACACGCTCTTAAGATCTGTTCACATCGAAGAGCACGCGGACAGCATCACAATGAAGACTATGTGTGGTGTTCAAAGCATGCGGCCTCGGTGTAGTTGATTCGCCAACAAACTTTGTCTGGTAGTCCTACAGCTTCCTCCCCACGGAAACTAACCTCTCTTACTTCTTGCACCCTGCACCTCTCCCCTTTCTCCCCCCCCCCCCCCCCCCCCCCCCCCCCTGCACCTTCTTTCTGTTTATTCTCTTAACAGAGACGGATCCACACCGTGCGAAAGGAGAGCTTTTCAGTCTGGAGGTGTCTGACATAACTGGAAGCAATGTGTCATAGAATGTTCCTGCTTCCCTTATCAGTAGTGCTTTGTGGGTTGGAACAGACCCAGAGAATATCCGTTCAGAAATAGCTTCATTTATTTAAACTGGGGGTGTAAACGTAAACTGAAAGTCATATTTTGGTCTGAAAAATGTTTTTATTTACTGTTTCCTTTCACAGGATAGTGATGCATTATGGCAGGTCACGTGGCAGACGAGGAGAGAAAGCGGATCCTAAAGAATGACTGGAAATGTGAAAATACACTGTGTCTTTTTGTGCTGGAATGTTCTGACTGCAGTAATACATGGTGAAGGGTAATGGTGACTGTCAACCTACTTTTGCACCACTGTGTGGTAATATATATATTTTCCACATAACACATACACAGGCATGGTGATGGTAATGTTGCTTAGTGAAAGGCCACATCAGAGCTCTTACCGCGTTGAAGTCAACTTACAAGTCATTAACAAAAAAAAAAAAAAACCTTATTCACACTACCATTTATATAACACCTTTTGAAAACACACCAGAATTTTTGTTAGAATTCTATCCCCTGTAAAATCTTAGATCAGATGAAAAATGTTAATCTCTTTCACAAATTCCCACAGGCATGAGGTAGGACGAAAGGTGAGTGTGCTTTCAAATATTCAAGTTTTTTTTCATGTCTGATGTTAAGGTTTGCAGGACTGGCAGGTTTCATGTAAACTGGACGCACAGAGACAGGTGGAAGCAACGCGTTTCTTTTTTGGCAGACTTGAGTGCGCTAGCTGGTGCTCCAGGTGGCTTACTACCCTCCAGGATGAACGACACGGTATGCCACCAGACACTTACCACGCAGATTTTGGAGATATTACATCCAGTGCGAATTCTTTCACCAACCACACAAATCAGCCATCCACATTGCCTGACCAAGTGTTCTTACCTTGCAACAATCCTCGAAATATCGTCAGTCCTCACGTGACGGAAATGGTGGAGCTTGTGCTGTATGCCGGGATATTTCCTGTCCTCGTGACCTATGGCGTCATCAGCAACGTCATCAATATGGTTGTCTTTGCTCAGCAGGGACTGTCAGACCGAATTAACTTGTGTCTGTTTAGGTATGGTATACCGGAGTGAGTGGAATTATAGATGTGGTGTTGTATTAGTCTGTGACACAGATTCAGTTAACATTTATGCCAATAAGGCTGTATATTTTTTGTCCATCATTAGCGTTCCAAACTTGTCAGAATATCTGCATTACACTCATTTGTTTTCTCTATCATCCCAAAGACTTTAAAAGAATTTATTAATCAAACTATACTTGATTCGGCCAGTTGGTGTGTTAAGTGAATATTTCAATTCGTTATTGTCTTCTGGTCATTCTTACCATGTCTGCGGTAGGGAACACCGCAACTCATTCATGTATGTGCATTTCCCTTTTCAGGCCTACAGTCGCGATTTTTTCTGCGTATTGTGCTTTTTTCAAACGTCAATTGTGTTTGGCATCCAAAGGATATTGTGTACATTGTTTTATATATCTGGGTCATTTTCTTTTCTTTAGTATTCTTCAAATTACTCCCTGTAGTTCTATTTCTTCAAGAATGTTGAGATTTAGAACCATGTTCCCATTTGTAGATACTGATATCCATGATAAATTTTTTTTATTGTTTTGTTTGTTTGTTTGTTTCTGAACTGATACAGGAGGATTGCTCTTCTTCCTACCTTTGGGATGCTGACTTTGATATCTATCATTAGGTGGTGTATTTTGAAGGCTCGGTCACACAGTAATGCTACCAGACGAACAGGCATCCCAGATAATTTCTAACAGCAATGAGTATTTCAGAGCTGTGTTACCCCATGACCACTGCTGACGAATATGCTCATCAGTGAGAGACTGTAACGTCTTTGTGACGGGATGGAGCTGACAGATGGAGTGACCAGTACCTCTGTCCATCTTGTCTTGTCTTCATAGGAAGATGGGCGTCCTTTTCCACTCAGCAAAGACCTTTTTAAAATGTACATAACCTAAAGTTACTGTCCGCCAGCAGCTGTGGTGAAGTGGTTAGCGTCGTGGATTCCCGGCTGGGAGGTCGTGGGTTCAACTCCTATCAGAAAGAATCGATTTAACTGAGGACATGTGATGTTTGATTAGAAGTGGTCGAGTGTTAACAGACACACGGAACCAAACATCATGAAATTCAACTACCATTTAGTAATTCTTTTTTTTTTCTAATGTATTGCAAATGGAATAATAAGGCTTCAAAAATGGTTTAAATTCAATCAGTATGGAAGCCATCCAGGACTAATGTCTGTTGCTAGAAAATGAAATAATGTTAATAAGAATTGCAGAAAAAAAATGCGTTACAGTCGATTTTCTGCAGTTCAAAAGAAACGAAAAGAAAGCATAGAGTTCTGCACGGAAATCTTAGAGTTTTTCTCTTGAAATCATGAATATGGAATGGTACATTTAGAAAAACAGGACACACAAGATTTCAAAGTGTGCATAGTTCTTTTACTGCCCCTCCCTCCCTCTCTGTCTCTCTCTCGCTCTGTCACATACACACACACACACACACACACACACACACACACACACACACACACACACACACACACACACACACACACACACACACACACACACACACACACACACACACACACCGCACAGGAAACCAGTGCTATGGTCGTCAACATTTGTGTACCTCGTGGCCGACCTTTCGATCATGGTTGCAGATATCGTACGAGAGGTTTTGGACATGTAATCCATCCAAACCATAGGGATGGTCTGCAAAATATGTTTTCTGAATGCAAATCCTTTTCAAACCGTTCCCAAGGGCAAACCCAGTTTCAACCTAAAATGATTCGTCATAACAGAGGGTTTCTGGCTAACAGAGGTTCACATTCTGGTGCGCAAGTGGCTACATGCTGGCACTGTGGATGTAAAATTCACACGAGGAGCGAGTGTCCTTATGCTTCTCCCCAGAAAACAAAGGATGCAAATGTCAGTCCGACACGAGCGCAAGTTTAAAAAAAAAAAAAAAAAAAAAGGATACAAAACCCAGTGAGCTGCTAGCTACACCAACAGTGCCTCACCTACACAGAGAACAAGAAGGAACTCAAGACCATGCAGCTGTCTGACGATTCCCTCAAGACACGTTTTAAGAAGGTGAGGGATGAATGTACTTTCTATTCAGTCAGACCCAATTTTTGGCCTTGTGCCAAATATACATCAAACGCTTCCATGTTTGGAGGAAAAGACGCACACAAACTGCAAACCAGAATGAAAAACAGGAAACTGAGTTTCATATACAGGCGTTTTTTTTTTTAAACTACTAACACACAGAACAATGGTCAAGTTTCTTTTTAACAACTATCGTTCAGAAAGGTTCCGATTCCCCAACCAATGAAAAAGAAAAGGGATTCCCAATCCAGAAAGGAAAAGGGATCTAATAAAAAATTTCTTCAGAATCAAAGATTGAATTTACATGTTCCCAAAAGGGTTGAATTTTCTAAGAAAATAAAATCAATATTTTCCGACATGGAAGGTTTCTTAAAAAAAAAAACAACAACAAAAAACGCGAAAAAAACAACACCCACTCTTCTGTGTTATTTCCTTTCTCCTCCTGTCTATCATCAGCACAAAAACATCCCCATATATAACTTTTACCATTATGATCACCACCCGCTAGTTCAGCTTGATAGGCACCCCCCCCCCCCTATTTTTTTTCTATTTAATGTGTGTGTGTGTTGTTGTCGTTGTTGCTGCTGCTGCTGCTGCTGCTGCTGCTGCTGCTGCTATTGTTGTTGTTGTTGGTGGTGGTGGTGGTGTGTCAACACTTTCCCATTGATCATTTCCATTCATTTCCTGTCCAACCAGTCGTATCATAGTATTATACCATTACCCTGAGTAGGAACACTCTCTCACCTCTCACAATTTATCTAATTATGAACATCATCCGCCAGTAATACTGTTTACATGTTTTCCCCCCTTGTATGTAATTTTTTTTTTTCTAAGGCATGTTACCCACTTTCTCATTGATCATTTTCATGTCTTCCCAACCAACAGTATCATATTAACTTCAACACATTATTTCACCGCCAACAATGTACCCCATCCAACGGTACTGTTGACTTCTCCAGTCACACTATGTGCATGAGCTTCCTATCCCTCCACCCTGTGCTTACATTGGTGTAGGCGGAGAGATGTGAGCTTTCCCTCCCTCCTTGCCCTTTCCTTTTCTTTTTTAGTGTGCTTGCAGCAACGACATCTCCTCACCCATTGATCATTTCCATTCCTTTCCAATTATTATTACCATTACCTACACCTCCACATATAACTTCTTTCATCAAAATCACCACCTAGTAGGTTTCAGGGTTTTTTTTGGTTTTTTTTTTCCTTTTTGATGTATCATTTCTATTACTTACCACTAAGCACCCTTATAAATCTACCATAATCACTACCATCCCTAATACATCATACCATTAAAAATAAGTACAAACAAACAAACCCTACTGTTTTAACCCCTCCACCCCCCTTTTTCGTTCTTCCTACACTGTTTAGTCACTATTAACACTTCATTAAGTAACAATTACCCATCCTCTTATTATTTACATTTCATCATCAGTGCTATTGTCACACTATTGTTGCCATTGTTCCCATTATTTTCATGGCATCATTACTATTTTAACTCCCATGATGCCCTCCTTAACGGCCTTGCTTTCATCCAGCAGCCATTGTGCTCCGAATATGAGAAGACAAGTGGTTTCTCGTTCTTCGTTTTCATTGTCGTATATGTTGTTCGTTTTTGCCTGAAGAAGACCCAAGGAGTCGAAATGCATTGTGTTTTGTCTTGTAATCTGTTTGTCTGTATCCTGTGGCAGAACTAAGTCTGTTTGTTTTAAAATGTTACTTCATTTTCCCTCCTCCAGTCACCATTGTTTTGGAACCAACCC
>JADBJO010030417.1:0-12500 GCA_016801955.1 Conus betulinus | reverse complement strand
TCAGTGATCAGCATTTTATAAAAATGTTTCAAATTCTTCTGTGGCCCTTCATGCCCTGCTCTCATGGTGACCTCAATTTCGATGTCCTCTTCACGTCTGTGGCCTTGGTTTGGTTCCGTCGGGGTCTCCGGTACGGGGGGTCCATGGGGGCTGTCGTTGTCGGCTGTTGGGGGCTCTCCAGAAGGAGAGAGCTCACTCACGCCGGCTCCGCGACTAAGCAATTATTGTCGTCAGTAGGGGGTTTTAGTAGGTGGTGTCTTGCGTATGTTAGATCAGAACAGGCGCCACTGAACACCACCGAAGTGACTCGGCAGCAGTGCAGTGTCTCCTCCGGTGGGTTGCCTCTTAACGACTTGACATTGACTGCTCCCTGTGGATTATTGGTGCCAGGGCTGCGGCGAGGCCGACCGGGCTGTGGCTGTGGACGGGATGTCGGAATGAGCGGCGTGGGTGCACTGCCTCTGAGGTGGCACAGCTGTTGGGACAGAAAAATAAAAGTTCTGTGTCTTCTGAACTTCTCGTAGCTGACTCTACATAGTTGGAATCTTGATGCGTTTCTAGAAAATATTGAACATCGTTTACATGGTAGGGTTGTGCATTTCCAGTTCGGGCATTTAGATCACCACATATAATGAATGGAACGTCTCCAAAATTTTCTGATACATTCAACATGCTTGATTCTACAGCTGAAATGCCGTTTTCAAACCGTGAAATATTATATATAGGAGACTGTGGTGGCACTTCATAAACAGCAATCAGAAAGACATCTGTTGTTGACTTAAATAAACATTTGGACAGTTTTAACAACACAATGTTTTCGGTTTCACAGTCAATCTTGTAACTTGCTGATCTAGATCTTTCTTAACAAGTAACGTCACACCACCTGATTTGCGGCCTGCTATAGAGAGCCTAACTGCTGGACTGTTGTAGTGAGTAAAACTTCATTAAAACATCAACTGTAAAGATTTCTTCAGTAAAGGTTTCTAGAAGACAAACAAAATCAAATCTGCTAATATACAAAATGAAGTTAGAATCATTTAGCTTGGAGGTGATGCCACAAAGCGTTATAAGAAATAAAATGTCAGAGTTTAAGTTGTATGAAAACGTGCCTGGGCTTTGGCCGAAATCCCTATTGTCCAGTTTTGTTCGTCCCTTAAATTCGGGTTGAAAAACCGTGTACCGGTTGTTTAGACCCTTTTTGGTCCAAAATTGCGTGGCTGCTTGGTTACCCATGACCGAATGGTATTCACGGTGGGTTTTGAATTTTTGTTCCGTGCAGCAGAAGTGTCCTTGGTCTGTCTGGATGGCCGGGGTGTAGATCTTCTGGAGTCCTCGTTTTCTTTGGGTGTTTCGGGTCGAGTCGGAGAGCGTCTGGAAGCACCTCCAAGCAGTGGACTGGAGGTTGCCACTGCCTCGCTGTACAGCAGCTCTCCTGGTGCTGTCTTCTTCGGCACTGGCGTGGTGGTGGTTCTTGCAAAGGACACATATTGGCCCGCTAAATATGACCAGATCGGTCAGAACCATCCAAAGTTCCTGTTTCACTTAATGTTGGTTGACTTCGACTGTATTCTCCAGCTGGGCGTTGTGTCAAGGTTCTGATAATTTGTTGTTCAGAAGAAGGAACGGTCGAGGTTTTTGTCACTGTTGTCTGCTGAAGTATTTTTCTCACTGGTTAATGTATGAACATCTTTTCCAGTGGGCATGAAAAGAGTGGGTGTATCTAAAAACAGGTGCAGTTCTTTCGTTTGAGGTGATGACATCATCAGAAAGTGCGGCAAGCACAGCCTGTTTCCCTGCAGTGGTTCCAAAGACCAAGGTGACGGGTGTCGGTGTGGGACCATCCCTCCTCCTGTCGACTTCACACTGGACATGAAGTTGACAGCTCTCAGTGTTGTCCTTGTTTCCAGCGTCATGTCTGGCTGAATTGTTAATTTTCTGGTCATTCAGCTCTTCACCATTTCCCGTCCTATCCAGAGTGATCAACGACTGGAAAGAACTGGTCATTGTGTCAGGTGGAACTTCTGGGGCACCAGGATAGGGTGAGTCACTGAACAGGGCCTCTACCTGCTCTGTTGTGTCAGGCAGAGCTTCCGGATCACCAGGACAGGGTGAGTCATTGTACTGGGCCTGTACCTGGTCTGCTCGGTCAGTGAGCTCAGTAAAGGGTGCCTGGTCCACTTGGTCCGGTTGGAAAATGTCCTTTGCACTGGGGATCACACCTTCTTGGTCACTTGAGTAGTGACTGGTCCGTTCTGATATAGGTGAGTAGTTTATATGGTCTGGTTCATGGCGACGATACCATGCATTGTTCAGTCGAGAGCAGTTCTCTATGCCGTGACTGGGTCGTCCTGATTTAGTCTGTGGTAGTCTCTCTTCCCTTTGTTGATGGAGTGACTGTCACGAGTATTTCTGCTGGTGTGTGTGTTGGACTGGGTTGGATGGACATCATAATAGACGTTTTTGATTGTCTGTTGTTGAGTGATTCAGTAGGATTGGTTACAGCTTGCTGATAACTATGTGGCTCAGAGACAATTAGTTTCCCGTTGTAGAAATAACCTGTTGTCCTTGACGTCGGAGGTCAGCCAGTTGTGCCAACTGTTTTCAGGAAAGGTCGTTGGAGACTGTAACCAGCTTCCCTCAAGTTTCACGCGCGCTCCGCAATTTTAAAAGAGCCATTTTATCTGTCCAGTGCGCGAAAGTGACAAGAATTGGGCGAGGATCCGTTCTTGTACCCGCCTTCACTCTGCGTGTCGTATGTCGACGGTTGAAAAGGGGACATTTGGGCTGCATCTCTCATTGATGACATTGATCACTTTCTGTGCACTTTCCTCCTCCGTTTCATTTTCAGATTCCTTAACGCCATAAAATCTGAGAGATTGTCCTTTCTGATGATCTTTTCAAGACGGTCAACTTCACCATTCAGAAAATCTATCTTTGACACCAGTATCCTTTCTCTCTTCCATTGCTCGATGTTGTTCCTGAATGAGTTTGTTTATATTGTATTGATTTATTTTGACTTCTTTCAAAAGTGTCACAGATATACCACCACATGCTTTCCTGCTGGTTGGTTTCAGAATGGGAACCTGGGTTTAGTTCTATGTCTCCACAGAGAATGAGAAGCAGGGAGTTGGGAAGGCCAGTGTGATTGATCGACGCGTCAAAAAACAAGTTCTGTCAGGAGCGATGACTGCTTGAGATAGTTGTAAGGAAAGGGTACTGACCTGTGTGTCGGTAGAACTGTGTCACAACAGCAAGAATCACAACTGAAAAGTTTTGCCGATAAAAAAACGCCTTCTAGGAAATGCTGTGTCTGATCGGAAATCCAAGTTGACTGAGTCAGGTACAGACAATACTTCACCGACAGTAAGAACGACACACCACAGAACGTTGACACGAGAACATGGTAGTTAATGTCCGTGAAGTAATCCCACTGTGAGAGAGGGGAGTTTACATGGCCGACAACACCTTTTCTCAAATAACTTGATCAAAACTGCATGAAAAGATCCAATTTTTTGACGGTGAGCTCCTGCACTAATTGGCATTTTAGCAGTACTGCAACACGTCACCAAGGTAGTAATGAAACTGGGCGTAATTAAACAAATTAACAAGACAGCTCGTGTACATGTCTTGCCGCAGCCGATGACGACAGCTCACTCAGAGAGAGAGAGAGTGAGAGAGAGAGAGAGAGAGAGAGAGAGAGAGAGAGGAGAGAGAGAGAGAGAGAGAGAGAGAGAGAGAGAATACGAACACGAATACGAAGATTTATTGGGATTAAGGCCATAGCCTATTATGAAGGAGTGGTACCCATAATATACATAATATCAATTATCATCATAAAAACATGAACAGGCTAAACAAGAACATACATTATACAATTCAAGAATACATAGTACGTAGTCTTTTGTGCTTCATGAATGTACTTAGCAAGAGTAAAGATAATGTCTTCATTTCTTGACGCTATGACTAAAATTCATTCTGAGCATACAAGGGTCAGATTAATACTTTGGCTTTATGAATTTTACTCTTAAGGTCATGAAAAGCAGGACAGCAAAAACGGAAATGGATTTCATCTTCCTTGGCCAGATTCCATACGCATAATGTCAGTTCGTTTTTACTAACAGTACAGTTGTCATCAAATCTAAACTTGCTTGATGCGTCGTTAATATATCCATTCGTATTGATTTTGATGTATGGCTCTATCATATTAGTTGTTTAAAGAGTCTGTATTGCGCAAATCTGTCACTTCTATAAATATGATCATGCCAATCCTGCCATCTGCAGTCAATTATTCTTTAAAACATTTCAAGAACCCTACGATATTTTCAACTCAATAGTTGTCCTAAACATAAGCAAAGCCGTTTGAATTAAAACATTGGTAGCCCATGTCTTCTTGCCATTACAATCCAGATTTCACAATATCTTACAAGCTTTAAATTGGGTATATTGATTTTTCTACTCTCGTTATGTTCAGCCAGCATTTAGTACATTTCAAAAACGAATTAACATAAATCAGATATCGTCCAAGATCACCATAAATTAAATCATTCGGTGTTCGATTGTCTACTTTTGATTTTTTTTTCCCATAGCAAGCAGATGCACATTTTCTATTTCAACACTTTTCTCAAGTGCCCAAATTTCAACTCTATGTTGTAACACTGGCTGCAACCGAGAGTCAAATAGCGTTGAGAATACTGGAAATGCCTTATAATTCAGTTTATATAAGACATGAAGTATTACTGTGACTGCTCTCTTTTTGGTCTGTTTGCAATATCTTGATATCCAAAGGTGAAGCTTAACTGTGTTGTAAAATAAAGTCGGAGGTACTTATATTTGTTGACTATAACAATATATTTGCCCCCATAACTCCATCTCTCACTCCATGTGAAATATCAACCTTTACGAAAACGATAGTATGGGTAGTATTCATATTTACTTTTAATTCTAATCTGTTGCAGCAAAATACAAGCTATTCAGCTGTCTTTGAAGACCAACCACAGTTGTATGCAATAAGATTATATCGTCACAATAAAAAGACAAAAAGCACCAAAAGTCACAGATTATACCATGGCTTCCATTGGAATAATTTTCAAAGCTACTTCATTTATGAACAAAGAAAACAAAAAACTGGACTGCAAACATCCCCTTGTTTAGCTCCTTTAGTATAAATGACAAAATCAGATAATTTTGTTCAAATCTGATATTAGTTTTCACCTCACATTGATGCATGTTTCTTACACCATGATACAGATTACCCTTAATTCCATTTTTTACTAGAGTAGCCCTTAACAGATGTCGTGAAAACGAGTCAAACGCTTTTTCAAAATCCACAAATGCAACATATAACTTTCGATTATTTACAAACTGTTTTTCAACCGTGGCTACTAGACTAAACATATGATTAATTGCAGAATAATCTTTTTTGAATCCTGTTTGATGTTCTCCCGTTCTATCATTCTGAGATATCCATTCATGTATTTGGTTATTAAAGACGAAACTATAGAGTTTGCTGCATATATTTCTTAAAGAATTACCTCTATAATTGTTTGCATCATTTGCATCACCCTTCTTAAACAAGGGCAATATTACAGACTCTTTCCTGTCTTCAGGATAAATCCTAGTATTAAACAGAACGTTAAACACTTTACATGAAAAGCTTAAGACAGACTCCTGTATAATACTATTAGGTCCAGCACGTTTACTATGTTTCAATTCTTAATAGCTAGCAATATTTCTTCTCTGGAGATCAGTCTATCATATGTATTTCTTCACTTTTTATCACCTCATTGATCACTGTGGACTCTTGCTCACCCTTTTCTAACAAATTCTTAAAATGTAAGAACCAGTCTTGCACTGCAATGCTATTCACAGGATGTGATTTCTTTCCTGAGATCTTGTGTATAGCATTCCAGAATAACTGATGATTGTTGACTGAGGACATAAGATCATTCAATAACAAATCATTGTATTCTTTCTCTTTTCTTTTCATTTAAATTTTTACACCCTTCTTGCCCTACAGAACAATGCTCTGCCATCTTTATCAAGTGACTTTTTAAAAAAGTTCTGAATATTTTACGTAGCTTAGTTTTGGCACCCTGCATTATTGATCAAACCAACCCTGTCCCAAGTTTCACCCATGGGCCATTCCGTATTCTTGCCAATTGTGCAACTTCTCTCGAAGCTGGTTCAGTAACATTCGCATAAGCTTACCTTGCTGACAGACAAACAATATTTTGCTCCATTTTCCTCACGGAAATTGAAGGCATGCTGGTGTGCATTCATTATCATTTTTGTTTTGCATGTTGTACAATCATTCAACAACCCAGTCAGGCTAGTGCAATGGGTCAAAAACTGCTGGAACTTTGGAATATTTCTTTTTTAGTTATATGTATGGACCTGTACCTCTGATTACTGGCCTGCATAGACCATGAGTTTTATATTCCTAACATCTCAGTTGAAGACTACTTTGATTTAACTTTGCATTCAGTATCTTTATGTTCCTCTTCCTGGAATAGTCATGCCTGTGTTTGGAGATAGTTCACCCATTGATAGCATGTCCACTCAATTATGTAATTTTTATATGCAATTTACATCCTTTCTTACAACTAGGCAATGTAAGGTATGTCTTTTATCTTCCCACTTTTCAGTTTTTAGGGTATTGTTTATTTTGTGTTCAAAATTCCTTTCATGATCTTAACAGAGTGTTCATGTCTGTGGGTTTTCGTTTGTTTGTTTGTTTTGTTTGGTGTTCTTTCCTTAGGTACAGGACGTAGTATTTAATGTCTGGGGGTGTCTGTTTTGTTGTTTTAAAGTGATTCAATGCGGTGAGTAACCAGGCACAAGTGAAAAATCTGATCAGCTCTGTATAAATGCGAAACAGTGGCCAGCAATGATGTCTGTAGACAGCAGCCCACCATTACATGTGACAAATGTGACAAAATGTGGCGGGCATCCCCACGCTTGGCGCTCCCACTCTTTGTTACAGGTTGTGACAAATCTTGATCCGTGTCATAAGGAGATGACTCTTTTTCGTCAGTCAGGCAATCAATATGGATGCATATTTCCTTTGGAATTCGTGTGCTTTTAGTTTGGACAAGAATTTCTTCTCTGTACACCGTGAGAGAGAGGGAGGGGGCGAGAGAGAGAGAGAGAGAGAGAGAGAGAGAGAGAGAGAGAGAGAGAGAGAGAGAGAGAGAGACAGAGAGAGACAGAGAGAGACAGAGAGAGAGAGAGAGAGAGAGAGGAGAATGGATGGAGAGGGAGTAGAAAGGAAGAAGATGAGATCAGAGAGAGAGAGAGAGAGAGAGAGAGAGAGAGAGAGAGAGAGAGAGAGAGAGAGAGAGAGAGAGGGAAGGAGGAGAGAGAGAGAAGAGAGAGAAGGGAGAGAGAGACAGACACAGACAGACAGACAGACAGACAGGACAGACACAGACACAGAGGACAGAGAGTCAGAGACAGAGAGAGACAGATAGAGAGAGAGAGAGAGACAGAGAGGAGAGAGAGAGAGAGAGAGAGAGAGAGAGAGAGAGAGAGAGAGAGCACTGCCAGATACTTTCACCTCTTCAAAAAGATTGCACACAAAAATCAAATCATATGTGTGCTATCTTCTGGATTCACTGCGAATTGCAACTAATCTTGGGGTTCCTCCCCTCGTACTACCGCTGTCATGACAGAACCTGGCGACCTCTCCCAGAGAAATTACTGATTTGTGAAGCATCGAGATATTTCATAGGGGCACCAACCACCTTTCATGCGGTTTGCAAAAAATCATGTGACTGCGACACTTCGCGCTGTAATGGAATTCTGGAATGCTATATACAAGATCTCAAGAAAGAAATCACATCCTGTAAATAGCATTCCAGTGCAAGACTGGTTCTTACATGTTAAGAATTTGCTAGAAAAAAGGTGAACAAGAGTCCACAGTGATCAATGAGGCGATAAAGAGTGAAGAAAATACATATGATAGACCAGTTTCCAGAGAAGATATATTACCAGCTATTAAGAAATTGAAACATGATAAACGTGCCCGACCTAATGGTATCATAAGGGAGTTTTCAAGAATTCTGCTGAGTCTGTCTTAAGCTTTTCATGTAAATTGTTTAACTTTTTGTGTAATTCTAGGATTTATCTATTAAAAATGGAATTAAGGGCAAACTGTATTGTTGTGTAAAGAGTATGCATTGTGAGGTGAAAGCTAAGATCGGATCTGGAGCAACATCAAATTTTGTCATGTGCACCAGAGCAGTTAAGCAAGGGAATGTTTCCAGTCCAGTTTTGTTTTCTTTGTTCATAAATGAATTAGCTTTGAAAAATTATTCCAAATGGAAGCCGTTGTATAATCCGTGACTTTTGGAGTTTTTTGTCTCGCGTTTTGGTGACAATATAATCTTATTGTCTACCACTGTCGTTGCTCTTCAAAGGCAGTTGAATAGCTTGTATTTTGCTGTAACCAGATTAGAATTAAAAGTAAATATGAATAAGACCCATACTATCGTTTTCGTAAAGGTGTGTATTTGGCACGAACATGAGGGAAGATCACATGGGGGCAAAATATTGTTATAGTGTACAAATATAAGTACCTCCGATTTTATTTAAACAACCCGATTAAGTATCACTTTTATATATTAAGATATTGCAAAGAGAGTAAAGAGAGCAATCACAGTTATGCTTCATGTTTTATATAAACTGGATTGTAACGCATTTCCAGTTTTCTTAAAGCTATTTGACTCTCTGGTGCAGCCAATTTTACGATATGTTGCGGGAATTTGTGCACTTGAGAAAAAGCGTTAAAATAGAAGATGTGCATCTGTATGGTATGAAAAACAAATCACATGTAGACAATCGTACACCGAATGGATTAGTTTTAGTGATCTTGGACAATATCTGATTCATGTTATTTCGTTTTTGAAATGTAATAAATACTAGCTGAAAATAACGAGAATAGGAAAATCAAAATACCCTTTAAAGTTTAATTAAAAAAAAAAAACAAACAAACAAACAAACCCACGGCATTTTACAGAAGCCCTTTCGGTTTTTGCAAACCTTCCTCTGCTGACCATGGAAGTCGGCGTCGTCAAAACTAGTTGACGTAATGTGCGTTTTTTACGTCATTAACCCCCCTCCCACCCCAACCCCCCTCATTGCTGTATGATGAATAGTGATGCCTGGGTGAAGTCTTGATTCAATAAGGGAAAAGTTCCCAGGGCAGATTGTTCATGTGAAACCAACTAATCCCACACACTGAAACCAAATGGGTAGTTGGTCTTCAACTTGTGTCTCCACATCCTCTCTCTATCTTTTCGTTTCTGCGCATCTGTGGACCTTATGAGTTCAGTTACACAACATTTCAAATCTGACAGCTGGTGTCCAGGTCCACACAAATGGCGTGCCACGAGTGTATCTTGCTTCCTGATGATATCAGAGCGATGACCACTGAAGCGTGTTTGTAGGGTGTTTTCCATCTCACCAACATACTGGACATCCTGGCAATGTCCACAGTTGATCAGGTACACTAGGTTGGTGCTTTTACACGTAGCTGAGTCCCTTATTTGGAACTGATGACCCGTGCGAACACTCTTGAAGGAAGTCGTTTCCTCCAGGTGTTCCTTGCACAGAACACATCGTTTTCGCTGTGCATGTGAAGCAGCCTGGGTACCAAAGAATCTGTAGCCGACGCTTGATGTTGCACTGCTAGTGGTTTGTTGGGCATCAGAAGGTTCCTCAGATTGCGACAGTTACGCTCACCAACAATTGGAGGTTTGGGCACGGCTCTCTTCATGCGTCTACTTCTGTGGAGCTCCGTCACTTTTTCCTTCAGCCAAAGGCCAGAGGAGGGTTGGAAGGATTATGGTGGATAACAAATGGCACCCTGTCTGACTGATGGCTCCTCCATTGGTACTGGAGTGCATCCTTCCTGGGAAGTGTCTGTGCCTTGTTGATGGCAGAGTACACCAGAGCTAATGGATAGCCACGGTTATGTAGGTGGGGTTCTCAGCTCTCTGCATCGTTTCTGAAACACATCTCTTACAACAGATTCTTCGCAGGCGGATAGCCTGCCCGTAGGGGATGCCTCTCAGACAGCGTCTAGGGTGGTAGGAGTTGAAGGTTAGGTACATGCAAGCATCTGGATTTTAGTGTGAAGGTCTGTGGTGACTGTATCTCCATTGATGCTCATATTGACGTCCAGGAAAGGGATGTTGGTTCTACCATAGTTGGCTGTAAACTTTATCGTCGCATGCTGTTGTTTATCCAGTCGAGGAACAAAAGCAGCTGGCTTTCCCCATGGAACCAGAGCATGACAATGTCATCAATGAAACGACGCCAGAATCTTGGATGGACATGCCAGG
Organism: Conus betulinus; assembly: GCA_016801955.1. Classification (NCBI taxonomy): domain Eukaryota; kingdom Metazoa; phylum Mollusca; class Gastropoda; order Neogastropoda; family Conidae; genus Conus; species Conus betulinus. The sequence continues at coordinate 2,157 of JADBJO010030417.1, read as the reverse complement.
GTGAAGTTGCCAGTAGCCGTTGTTCTAACCATGCCATGAAAATGTTTGCAGTGGGAGGGAGCCATTGGGGTCCCCTTTGCCGTGCCGTGCCATGGACTTGTTGGAACAGCTCACCATCAAAATCAAACACGTTGTTTTGAAGGATGTGTTCAACGATCTCAAGTAGTAATGGAACAGAGGGGCCTCTTTCAAATGATGACCAAAACTGGCGATGATTTCTTTCAGGGAAATCCCACTTCATGATGAGGTATATTTGTGTACAACCCAACCACATCAACACTGAGGATCAATACTTCACTCGCCAGAGACTGTTGAGTGATTTTCATTCTTCCAAGATGTTCAGGAAGTGAGTTGTGTCTTTAATGTAGGACGTCAGGTTTTGTACAAGAGGCTGGAGCCAATGGTCCACTAGCTTTGAGAGACGTTCAGTTGGTCCATTAACTCCTGACACAATTGGACGTCCAGGGGGGGTATGTAAATCTTTGTGGACTTTAGGAAGATAGTAAAAATAAGGTGTCTTAGTTTTCTCAGGCTCCAGCACACCCTACCTGTTGCAGTCGTCGTCGATATGGTCCTTTGAGTGCAGCTTTTCAATTAGGTGGTTTGATTTTGATGCAATATCTGTTGTGGGATCAGCCGTCAGATGCTCATAGTGAGTTGTGTTGTGAAGCTGTCTGTGTGCTTCCTCTACATATTTATTGAAATCTTGCACCACAATTGCTCCACCTTTATCTGCTGGTGATATTCGTAGGACCCTGGTATTCACACAAGTTTTTTTCAGTTCTCTCAAGTCAACACGTTGTTCTTTGTTTAAGTTTTGTCCACTCTGGATAGAATAGTGGAACAGTAAGTATTAAGAGCCTCAGGGGGGATACCAAAACTTCTTCTTGTAGAATTTCAGCTTTTGGGGAAAAGATTATAAGATATCGCGAAATAAGATATTGCGACATCTGGATTGTAAGACATGGGCTACCAATGTTCGTCAATACTTTAATTCAAATGGCTTTGCTTATGTTTGGGACAACCAGGGAGTTGAAAATATCGCAGTTTTTTTTTAATGTTTTAAACAAAGAACAATGGACAGCAGATGGCAGGACTGGCATGATCATATTTATAGTAGTGACAGGTTGGCGCAATACAGGCTCTTTAAAACAACTAAAAATTATGATAGAGAGCCATGCATCAAAACGAAAACGAATGGATAGATTAGCGCATTAAGCAAGTTTAGATTTGATGTTTCTGACTATTGCATGTCATCGTTTCAGGCACAGTACTGTTAGTAAAAACGAACTGACATGCCGCATATGGAATCTGGCCAAGGAAGATGAAATTCATTTCTGTTTTTGCTGTCCTGCTTTTCATGACCTGAGAGTAAAATTCATAAAGCCAAAGCATTATTCTGACCCTTGTACTTTCAGAATGATTTTATTCCTAGCGTCAAGAAATGAACACATTATTTTTACTCTTGATAAGTACATTCAAGAAGTACAAAAGACTATATACTTGTATTCGTGATATTGAATGATATAATTATACATACTTGTTTTCTCTGTTCATTTGTTCATGATGACAGTCGATATTATGTATATTATGGATACCACCCCTTCATAATAGGCTATGGCTTTAATCCCAAATAAATCTTTGTATTCGTATTCTCTCTCTCTCTCTCTCTCTCTCTCTCTCTCTCTCTCTCTCTCTCTCTCTCTCTCTCTCTCTCTATTGTCTGTCAGTCTGTCTCTCTCCTCATATGTGACGTCATCTGTCTGTCTGTTTGTCTGTCTGCTTGTCCGCTTGTCTGTCTGTCTGTCTGTCTGCCATTGCAAGGGAATAATTTGTACAGTAACCACTCAATCGAAGGACACCCTTACATCTCTTTAGATATGTGTGTTGCATAGATAATGTGGTTGTCTGAGAGTTCAGATTGCAGGTTCCAGGTTGGGCCTTATTGTGTGTAAGGGTAAACAGGAGACATAAATGTCCTACATCTAACAGATCAGTTACAAACTGCTAAGGAAAATGTTGATAAAAACAATTTTCATTTTTAGATTTTACCTATTTATGGAGAAATATATGTTCTGCATCTGAAGAACCAGCTACAAAATTGTAAGGTAACATGTTTAAAAAGAAAAAAACATTTGTCCTTTTCTATTTTTGTAT
>JADBJO010030416.1:15000-17920 GCA_016801955.1 Conus betulinus | reverse complement strand
TGGAGTCTTGTTTCCTCTCAGCTCTGTCTTATGTGCTGGAGGGTCTGTCGAGGTGCCTGCATTCACAGAAATGAAAAGGTAAGGAAACAACCAAACAACAAAGAGAAAGACTGACCAACAAGCAGACAAACACAGTGTCAACTGATCACATCTATCGTTTATGAGAGAACATAGGCGATCAGTCTTTTTTTTGATCTGGCTTTTAAACAGCTTTTTATTTATTTTTTTTTTTATTTGCCCGCCCACCTGCTTAGTCTTTGATGAAATGAAATGTCGTGAGAGAGGCAACAAAACAAACAAGCATCTGATGTCAATGTTAATGCGCTGATGCTATTCTGTCTCCGTCTTTCTGTCTTTCTGTTTTGCCAGTCTGTTGTCTGTCTGTCTCTCTGTCTATCGGTCTGTCGGTCGGTCTCTCTCTCTCTCTCTCTCTCTCTCTCTCTCTCTCTCTCTCTCTCTCTCTCTCTAAGCCTGGAAAGTGTCCATATCTGCGTCTTCGTCTTTCTGTATCTCCATGTCTGTTTGTATGTCTGTTCATGTGTCTGTTCCCTCTCCTCCAAGTTTTCTCATGTGATAAGGAATACCAACTCCTGCTGATTTGTACAGTATCAATGTATTGGTGTGAAACAGTATGTCTCAGGCCAGTTTTAATAGATTTACTATCAACACTGTGTCATTCTTTTGTATCTGGAGCCAAAAGAAAAAAAAAAGGAAGAAAGAAGAAAAAAGGGGGGGGGGTGGGGGTCGGGGGGAGGGATACTCGCCAGAGCAAGTTCAGTTGAATGTGTTAATGAAAACAGAGGAAAAAGTGAAGTCTTCCTAAAAGCTCAAACGAGTGGCCATTGTGGTTTCCTATATAACAGTAGTATTAATCCATAAAACGCTGCTTCGGTTATGTCACTACAATAGGCTCTAGCCATCGTGGATATTGACAAGAACTAGTCTTGATATACATCATACTGATTTCAGAAAGGGGAAAACCAAAGAAAAAAACACAATCACAGTCAGTCAAAACCAAGGTGAGCTCGCGCATGTCCCAGACACCTTAAAATCTACGCAGATGGTTCGATACTAAAAAGAAAGCGACGTGCAGATTCTGAGTTAATTACTTCGTTCTTAAAGACTGAGGGATCTTACCTTTGAAAAGGTTTGTAAATTTCCACGGGAGAAAAACTTATTTTGATTGTCGTGGCTTTGTCCATGTCTGGGACTGATTCTCCACTGAATTTTACTCCATGATTTATTTTTGTCATGTCTGGATTGATCTTCCACTGAATTTGCTCCATGATTTATTTTGTCATTTCTGGGATTGATCGTCCACTGAAATTGCTCCAGATTTATTTTGTCATGTCTGGATTGATCTTCCACTGAATTTGCTCCATGATTTAGTTTGTCATGTCTGGATTGATCTTCCACTGAATTTGCTCTATGATTTATTTGTCATTTCTGGATTGATCGGCCACTGAATTGCTCCATGATTTGTTTTGTGTAGACTCTAAATCTGTGTGGCAGTCTGTTCCAATTCAATTCGATCAATATTTCATGGCTCTGTCCTTATTTCTGTGATATTTTATCCATAGCGTTCAAATGAAATAAACGAACTTTTTTTTTTCTTTTCGGCGCATTGTGGGTTTATTCAAAATATATATGCTGATCGTTTCGTGAATTGGGGGGACATGAACTACATCAAGTGTGTTGAACTGCTTTGTATGTTATAATGAACGGAATTTTCCAACATGATCACTATAACAAACAACATGATTAAACACAACAAACTGACACCTTTTCTTCCTTCTGACACGAGAATTATTTTTTAAAATGAAATGAACAAGGTCGACCAGAGTTTCAGAAGTCAGTCAGCGTTCAGGTTATAATCAGGTTCTTCATCTAAAAAAACTGCGAAGAAATCAACTGCCTATGTCATGTAAAAAACAGAGCTTTGCATAGTCTATGTCACTGTGAACAAAAGAAGTTGTTGTAATGTTTTTTTTTTTTTCGGTTTCGGATGATGAGTACAGTTTGCGAAAACTGTTTCTGAATGGCCTGTCGTTTTCCTATAGTTCATTGTGGTCGTTTTGGAAAAGAATCCATTCCAATCTCCAACCTCCACTAACCTATTCCTCACCAACCCCATTCTTATCTCCACCCTCTCCGCCTCCCACCCCCACCCTCTGTTATTTATTTATCATTATTATTATTGTTGATGTTCTGCCTTTGATTTTGGGTTTGGTTTACTCTCCTGATTAAGTCCACATTACTCACTAAAAATCGTCAGCGTGCATAAACAGACCCTAGATAAATCAACCAACGACCCTAACCGACCGACCAACCGAACAACGACCAGGCCTTGCTCTGTCCGTGACTGTCTGTCTCTGTCTCTGTCCGTCTGTCTGTATCTATCTGTCTCGATCTGTCTCTGTCTGTCTGTCCATCTGACTGTGTGTGTGTGTCTAGTGTCTGGTCTGTCTGTCTTTCTGTCCCTCTACCTCTCTCTCTCTCTCCCTCCCTCCCCTCCCTCTCTATCTCTCTCTCTCTCTCTCTCTCTCTCTCTCTTACCCACCTGCACTATGCGCTGTTCTAGTTCTCTTTCATTCCATCATTGTTCTTTCTCTTTCTCCCTTTTCTCTCTGATCTATTCTCCTTCTTTTTTGTCTTCGTTCTCACTTTTCATCTCTAATCATTCATCCTTCTTTGTCTTTCTTCTCTCCACGGCGCCCTCTTCATAAGTTATTCTCTTTATGTATATCTTTCTTCCTGGTGCCCTCATCATCTATTCTCCTATTTTTGTTCTTCTTTTCTTTCTCCCTCACTAAAACAACAGCAACAGCAACAAAGTAAAAGAGACACACAAAGACAAGACAGACTGGCATAGGCTTCAATTGAACACTAGATCGTTGCCGGAGAAAAAACGAACAATTGG
>JADBJO010030416.1:10000-12500 GCA_016801955.1 Conus betulinus | reverse complement strand
GACAACGAATGTGTTGTCCAAACGTCTAGAATTACTCCAGTAAAGACGTCAGTATCGCCCACTTCAGTGAGGAGAAGCCTATGAAACAAAGGTCGGTAGATCTGACACTCCACCGAGAAACAGTTCCTATGGTTTCTGCTCAAGGTCCACACAACCAATGTCCTTCTGTTTCTTCAGATGATCATCGCGCGAGACTTCACGAGAAGGATTTCTAAATCGAAGCTGCTTGCTTGCATGCTGTTACACTACTACCGCTGTCTGGGCTACAATACTTCGTGGCTTTGTGGGTGGAGGTTGTCTGGGGCCTTTTGACCCAAGAATTTCTAGGGATCTGCCATCCACCTCAAGGAGCACCTGTACACCTGAATGTAAAGGACAGAAACGTGGCTGGCCTTTTGCTTCAAACCATTTGAAACTAAAACCGTGCAGGGCATCCTATCGTGGAATAGAAAACAGCAAGCAAACTCACGTGTGTGTGTGCGTGCGTGTGTGCGTGCGTGCGCGTGCGTACTGTGTGTGTGTGCGTGTGTGGGTGTACGTATGTTTGTGTGTGTTTGTGTATGTTTGTTGAGTGTGTCTTGTGCGTGTCTGAAGAGTGGCTGCTAGGGGAAGGGGGGGTTCGGTAGAAGAGGAAGCCTTGGGATTCTAAGCCCTCTCACGCCGTGCATATGCCGCAGAGGTGAGGACACGAAGTCTGCATGTAGGACCAGTAGTAAGGAATCTGCGTGCACTGAGCCACCGTCATGAACCGACAATACGCATCGTCCTCGTCAGGGCAGATTTCTGAAAACACAACAACAACAACAACAGTTACTTTCATAGTGAGGAGACTGCGGGTGGAAATTCAAACACATTTTTTAAAAATAGGGAATGGAAAGGGAATCGCCAGTCAACAGGAACAAACAAACCACAAGACAAAACACGACGCGTTTCGACCCCTTAGGATCTTCTTCAGGCAAGATAAACCAACATTCAGGACGATGACAACGAAGAACGAGCCATCACTTATCGTCCCAAAATTCGGCGCCAGATGGGCGTTGGAGAACGTTTTGAGGACGTCCATCTTGCGCTGAATTTTGAGAAGGCAAAGTGATTGCTCGTTCTTCGTCTTTCATTGTCCTGAACGTTGTTTATCTTGCCTGAAGAAGACCTAACAGGCCGAAAACGCGTCGTGTTTTGTCTTGTAATTTATTTGGTCCCTGTTAACTGGCGGATTTACTTTTTCAATTCCTTAAAAAAAAAAACTAATATATATAATAAGAGCAACAACAGTTTTGGGTCAGTGAGGGTGGTGGTAGACAACGCGTTGAGTGAAGCCCCTATTCCCACTTCATGACTAAACTCACACTGAACTCTGCTTCTTTGGACGTCTTCGTGTCAACCAGCCAGGAGAGAAACAGACACCTGCCGTGGTTTGTTGAACAGCCAAAAAAGCAAACGCACTTATACTCAGTTCAGTCCACGTTGTTTTACAGCCTAGCCGACCCCCACGGGGCCTCGTCAGTGATGTCACGTCGCTAAAGACAATTCCGTTTTACGTAAGTGACTATCCTCCTCCCCCCCCCCTCCCCCCCCCCCCCCACCCCCCACCACTACCAATGGTGCACGACACAGGATGAAGGTAGGGAAAGGGGGGATGATACTAGGGATGGTGGAAGAGGAGGACAGGAGATAAGGTAGGGGGGAAACAACACGTGGGGAGGGGGGGGGGGTAGCATTAGGTCTTAGGAGAGGGTAGGGGAGGGCCGGAAGGGTTTAAAATGGGGGACCCGACTTCGTTACTTTTTGAACCTATAGAACACTCCACAACCAACTGCTTGAAACAACACGTGTGTCATATCCGTACTGCGTCGATGTAATGATTAGGTCTACATGAAAATTGTTTAGAGCTGAGCAAGCGGGGGTTTCCATAATCTCATAAGACACCCAGCATAATCTTGCACAAACACCCATCCCGAGCAATATGACCATCAGTCATCATAGGACTCAACAGTCAACAGCCATCAGTCATCATATGACTCAACAGTCAACAGCCATCAGTCATCATAGGACTCGACAGTCAACAGCCATCAGTCATCATAGGACTCGACAGTCAACAGCCATCAGTCATCATAGGACTCGACAGTCAACAGCCATCAGTCATCATAGGACTCAACAGTCAAACAGCCATCAGTCATCATAGGACTCGACAGTAAACAGCCATCAGTCATCATAGGACTCGACAGTCAACAGCCATCAGTCATCATAGGACCAACAGTCAACAGCCATCAGTCATCATAGGACTCAACAGTCAACAGCCATCAGTCATCATAGGACTCAACACAGTAAACAGCCATCAGTCATCATAGGACTCAACAGTAAACAGCTATCAGTCATCATAGGACTCAACAGTCAACAGCCATGCCATCGAGATTCCCTCCCTTTCTAAGACTTGTTTCTTCAAAAACATTTTCTCTCTTTGTGTATACCAGAATGACTTCAACTTAAGGATTCTCTCCCT
>JADBJO010030416.1:0-5000 GCA_016801955.1 Conus betulinus | reverse complement strand
GTGTGCAATTGTATGGCAACGATAATACTTCACTGTTTGAGAAAAAAAAATCTTCTGTTCTCACTATCATTGAATGCAGTCTTCTATACATTCGAGAACACGTAAAAGCTTGTTGTGTTCTATAGGAAACTCAAAGTAGATCTTAGAAAGATGTTGTCTGAATCCGTGATGAATGAAAATGACAGAAAACAAAACCTTGTAGTAGAACTTCTGTTTATCTCCAAAGAACACTACGAAGCTGACCCTTTTTTCAGCGTAGGAGGATTACTGGTCAGACACTCTAAATCCTCAGTGTACACTTTGTCCTGAGAACACCCCAGTGTATCCGTTCTACGTGCATAGGTACAGTACGTATCTTGGCTTAACGACACATTGTTTTGGTGTGACCGTTTGTCTTAGGAGCATGTGAGGGACCTGCAAGTCCAAAGCCTTGGTATTATCCAAGAAAGCATTTCTTATGCTTGGCATATGTGAGCCTTTGTGATGTGTTCGTTTGTCCCCGATGAAGATCTTTAGGACACACACACACACACACACACACACACACACAACACACAGAGAGAGAGAGAGACGAGAGAGAGGAGAGAGATGAGAGAGAGAGAGAGAGCGTGCATATACACATGACAGAGAAGGGATATCTATTAGTCTCTCCTTATCATCGTTTTTTTGTTCTTATTGTTTACGATTATCGGTTGTTTATGATGTTATATTATTATTGTTGTTGTTGTTGTTGTTGATGATGATGATGATGATGATGATGATGATGATTAAGACGATGGTGATGATGATGATGATGATGATGATGATGGCTTCAAAGATTATGATCTTTTTTAAAAAGTGTACCACAGTCTAGACTAAGTAAGCAGCCTGTATCGTAATATCTATAACCGCAATGATGGTCACAGTAATAAAGACATCATTGTTATATTCCTAGTTGTTGCTGCAGCTGTTGCTGCTGACGTTGCAGTTGTTGATGCTGTCATGTCCAGCGTTGTGTCCGACTTCCTGGACTACCACATGTGTCACGGTCAGGAGTTCCGGACAGTCGCACGTGCATGTCTCCCAGTCCAGTTTCCCACCGTTCTGGCACTCCAGGCCTCCGCAAATTGCTGTGTTCATTAAACAAAGGAGAAGACCAGTCTATTTTTAACACGCATGTAGTAGAGTAAATGGGTGCGCTTTCTACCTCAGTCTATTTTTAACATGCATGGAGTAGAGTGGTGGTGCGCTCTCTACTTCAGTCTATTTTTAACATGCATGTAATAGAGTAATGGTGAGCTTTTCTACTCCAATCTATTTTTACATGCATGTAGTAGACTAGTGGTGCGCATTCTACTCAGTCTATCCTTAACCACGTGCCAGTAGAGTAATGATGACGCGTTCTCTCCTGTCTATCCTTGATTGATATACATGCAGTAGTAACAGGTTTGGAATCAGAGCGAAAACATCTGATAGGAACAAGTCTTCGACAAAGGAACACTGAAGTGGGGACACATGTTAGGGACACTCATTGGGACAAAGGCCACAGAGGTGGGGACAATGGTTGGGGACACTCACTGGGACAAAGGAACAAAGAGGTGGGGGACACTTGTTGGGGGCACTCACTGGGACAAAGGTCTCAGAGGCTGAGACAATGATTGGGGACACTTACTAGGACAAAGGTCACAGAGGTGGGGACACATGTTGGGGTACACTCACCGGGACAAAGGCCACAGAGGTGGGGACACATGTTGGGGTCGTGGACGACGGATCCAGGCTGACAACACTGCTCCTTCTTGATGATCCGTCCATGCAGGCTGGCACGGGGTCCGGGTTGTCGCAGTCCACTGCAGGAGAAGCAACCGGCAACTCATCAGAAGGAGGACGTCAAGCATCACGGCCATTCACGTTACATCACTCTCTTGCTTGCTACCAGTAACACTCACTCTCTTGTCTGCTACCAATTCAATACTCACTCTCTTGTCTACTACCAATCAACACTCACTCTCTTGTCTGCTACCAATCAACACTCACTCTCTTGCCTGCTACCAATCAACACTCACTCTCTTGCCTGCTACCAATCAACACTCACTCTCTTGCCTGCTACCAATCAACAAGTCACTCTCTTGTCTGCTACCAATCAGTGCTTGCTACCAATCACACTCGCTTGCTTGCTACCAATCAATACTCACTCTCTTGCCTACTACCAATTAATACTCACTCTCTTGTCTGGACTCACTCTCTTGTCTGCTACCAATCACCAATCACTGTCTTGTCTACTACAATCAACACTCACTATCTTGCCTACTGTCAATCAATGTTAGATCTAGTAGCAAGGCGAGTCGACTGCAGGCGGAAATCTAAAGAAATTTGGAAAATTATCGCCAAAGCTCCCCCCCCCCCCCCCCGACCCCCCGAAAAAAAGTTGACAAAACGAATAACAAGACAAAACACGACGCGTTTCGACCTCTTAGGTCTTCTTCAGGTAAGATACACAACACCAGAACGACGAAAATGAACCAGCAATGACTTATTCTCATCCAATTCAAGGCAACATGGGTGTGATTCAAGATACAGATAAGTTGATTGCCCGTTCATTTTCGTTGTTCTGAGTGTCGTGTATCTTGCCTGAAGAGACCCAAGAGGTCGAAACGCGTCGTGTTTTTTTTTCTCGTTTATTCGTTTGTCAACTTTTTTTTTTTTTTTTTTTTTTTTTTTTTTAGGGTCACTCACATGTTTCGCAGTTCTCCCTGTCCATCCTTTTGTGGGACATACGCATGGCAGGTGCTTGGGTCAAGGTCGCCTCCGTGTAACACAATTTGCCGCCGCAGTCTGCATCAACACAATAAACAACGATTACAAAACAAGAACAATCATAATAATAATAATAGTAACACCACCAACAACAACGAGGATGATGACGATGATGAAGTGTGTCATCCCATTCATCTTCACAACACTCCTGTGTGCAACATCTTGAGAAAGAACTTCAAAAGGCATCCATCCAACAGGCAGAGAGCTGCCGGACATATTCCCCAAGTCACCACTGACTGCAGGACATATTCCCAAGTCACCCTGACTGACTGCAGGACATATTCCCCAAGTCACCATGACTGCAGGACCATATTCCCAAGTCAACACTGACTGCAGGACATATTCCCCAAGTCACCACTGACTGCCCAGGACATATTTCCCAAAGTCACCACTGACTGCAGGCCGACATATTCCCCAAGTCACCATTGACTGCCGGACATATTGCCCAAGACAACACTGACTGCGGGACATATTCCCCAAGACAACACTGACTGCGGACATATTCCCCAAGACAACACTGACTGCCGGACATATTCCACAAGATATCACTGGACGCGGACATAGTTCCCCAAGACAACACTGGACTGCCGGACATATTCCCCAAGAGATATCAATGACTGCCGGACATCATGCCCCAAGACAACACTGACTGTCGGACATATCCCCAAGATATCACTGGACTGACGGGACATATTCCCCAAGACAACACTGATGCGAGAATATTCCCCAAAGACAACAACTGACGCCTTCAAAGGGGACAAAAAACCCCCACGAGATCCAAGTAAGAAGCAAAAGTAGGGCCGAAACTATGCTAAACCTGCAGGATGCAGACCCTGTGAAGAAAGGAAGTGTAAACCCCTGTCCCTGTGACGACAGGAAGTGTAAGCCTGCCCCTGTTGAAGACAGGACGTGTTTAAAGCCTGTCCCTGTGAAGACAGGAAGTGTAAAGCCTGCCCTGTGAAGACAGAAAGTGTGTTAAACCTGTCCCTGTAAAGACCAGAAGTGTTAACACCTGTTCCCAGTGAAGGACCAGAAGTGCAACACCTATCCCTGTGAAGCCCGACGAAGTGAAAAACCTGTCTGTGATGACCCAGACAGTGTAAAACCTGTCCCTGTGAAGACCAGAAGTGTAAAAAAACCTGTCCCTATGAAGGGACCAGAAGTGTAAAAAAAAGTCATTGTAAAGACCAGAAGTGTTAAAACCTGTACCTGTGAAGACCAGAAGTGTAAAAACCTGTCCCGTCATAAACACGTCCACGACAGTCACTGGACCATCAGGTGACTTCAACAATCAATTCAACTTCAACTGCAAATCAACCAGCCACTGTTCACATCGTTCACATCCTGTCATACTCTTGTGCTCCAGACTGTGTGTGGATGAGGACATGCCGCCTCAAATGGATGATCGTTTTGCAGAACATTTGACGGCCGTGAAACTGAAACTACAACAACCCAACAGGGCAACAGTTGAGCAGCCCTCAATACCAGCTATGCACATGCACAAACTGCCGCAGTGTGTCAAAACACAGAGACGACCATATGGACATATGGAGAAAACTGTATTCATCACATGATGGGAACAGTCCAGCCGGCGGGCTGAACACCTGAAAGTACCAAACACTAAGCGGTGTTGCCAGACCCTTTCTTTGTGCCTACTAGTCTCGGCCTATTGCCACTACCACTCTCCCCCGCCTTCTTCTCATTTGTATGTAACATCTCGGAATTACCATTTGTTCACTGCCAAAGACCAAGAGATCTTCGTCCTACGATCATGATCGTTACCATGGTGCTGCTTCTGCAGCTGGTCACTAAGAATTTGATCATGGCCCTGATGCCAAGCTGTTGGAATCAGCAAATACTTTCATCTCAAATAGACACGATATTTTGAGTTGGCCTGTGTCGCAAAATAAGTTACTGTCGATTTCTCTAGTAAATCAATTTGATCTCAAACAACACGGGACATTTAGAGTACGTCGCACATAACTAACTGTCGCATCTCTTCTAAATAACGAGCTGGCGATGTGTAGTTACTACCAACCGGCAACCACGCACACGGAAAGATAAGTTCAAACTCGACTGATCTGGATTCATACCATGACAGGGAAGGTGGTGGGCAGACGGCCCCCCTCAATCCAGGTGTCGTATTATGACTCGAAGTTACGAAAGGTTGATGGCTGGCACCCTCTGTATTCGTTTGAACCCCGACC
>JADBJO010030415.1:0-17921 GCA_016801955.1 Conus betulinus | reverse complement strand
TTAGTAAATTTCTATCCTTCTGTATAGTATGAACAACTGCAGTGATGTGTTGTATATAGTCATAATGATTGTCGTAGCAGTGTATTTATCTGTTGGACAAAGAACGGGAAGAATGGAACCAGCTACTGATCTAGCGGAGTTTCATCCACATAATGCCATAATGGACATATCTTTGAGAGTGTTGCTCAACTTTCCTGTCGAAAAACTGCAGATGCCTGTATCTCGCAGGCCTTGTCGACACCAGATTCTGTGGCCCTTCATGCCTTAGTATGGGATTCCCCTAAAATACTCAAAAAAAAAAGAAGGAAAAAAAAGAGTGTATCTTGATTTTTATCTGGTTTATGTTGTTTTGTTTTTGCTACACACAATGGATGAAAATCATTAATTGTATTGAGATTGTGTCTCAGTCACAGTAGGGCTGAAAGGCATTATTAAATGATGTCACAAAGATGCTGCTATGGGATCAGCTCAGTGCCTATGTAAATTAATCAAAACAATGTATGTCTTTTTGTTCCCAGACTCGATGCCTTCAACGATAAGCAACACCCTGCAGGTAAACAACTCAAGACAGAAAATGGACTCCTTGGGAACTGCGCTTCAGTGATGTGTCAGGTAAATCTCGGCGGACTACAGCCCTGTTCAGTAGATCTCTTCCCTCATATCTTCACCTGGAAAATGTGCAAGAAGTAGGTAGCGACAGCTGTCAGCGATCTGACCACGCACCAGCGGAAAGTGCAAATTCTACTCATGTACTGAAGTGTCTCATTCAACAAACCATGCACCTACAGACACAAAACTTGCTGCGAAGTAAAGAGGAATGTTTCTACTGTAAATCTGTTATATTTTGTTTTATTGCTTGTGAGGAGCGAATTAGGAAAAACGCCGGTATGAAAATAAGAAAGTTTGTGTGTTTTCATGCACCCTGGCATACGATTCATGCTGAAGTCTGGAAACAGTTGTCAACTCAGTCGTGTAGGACAATTTCCGATGCAACCTACACTTTCAAAAATAGTATCATTGGAAAGCTAAGATAATGCTCTTTACATTGATATACTGTGAGACGCAAATTTTAATCAATCATTTGATGTTTTTTCAAGTTGAAAATTTAAACCTGATTTACACCTACATTCGTTTTTAAAACACCAACATACATTGGACTCAGAAAGCTCAGATTTTTCTTTCCAGTGGTATGCAAATGAGGCATGTACAAAACTCGGGGATTTTGCCTTCACACTGAAAAGCGAGGCGCCCATTGGTCACTTGAGGAGGTCAAACTCGCACGATGCGTGTCCCCCGAGGCTGACAGCTGGACGCATAATATTGACAGAATTCTGGTTTTTTCTGGTTGAGTTATTCCAGTAAAGTTAGGATTATGCATTTTGAGTTCCAATTCTTCATGTAAGAAACAAAAATAAGTAGTTCTATTTGGTAAAAAAGTGTTTAATTTCGTTGCCAATCATATCAAACGATTCCCAGTCAGCAGATTCGACCTTGACCGAGTCAGTGCTAAGAGGGTGTCTCTTGAGATGTATCTATTTAACAGAATCTAGTTTCGTTACCCCAAAATTCATACAAAGCTTGTTTTTGTAATAGAACAAAAATGATAGTTTTTGAGTTTCGCAAATATGATATGCGTTTTTATATTTTGAAATAATATTTTCTTGGTGAATGAAGTTACGCCATGGGAAGTCACTCTAAAATTGTTTTATCAGGTAATCTGCTCAGAGATGGAGACCATAATATGCATAATAGGTATAACAGAAATTAAATGAAAAAGAAGAACATATAGTAAAAGCATATCTGAAATTTTTTTGAAGGAATAAGATGGAAATTTTTCACTACTACTATAAATTATATCTACTTTCAGATATGCAGCATACCTGTCTTACCTGTCAACTATGAAAAATGCCAATGAACAGTTGTGCAAGGTCTTTTATCAAATGCTTGAAATTATGCTTTTCACTCAACACACATACACACGAGTCTCATTTACACATACACACACGTGCGCGCGCGCACACTCACACACACACATGCATATTGAGTTTTAATATTAGCAATTTTATGTACATGATGTAAATAGGAGACAAAAGAAGAAAACAAAAGCAAAACAAAACAAAACAAAAAATTGAAAAAAGAAAGAAAGCAGGAAAAAGAAGGAAAAGAAAAACAAGCAAGCTTTAAGCTGCAATGTTTATGTGTGCCACTGTGTGTGTGTGCACATGCGTGCATGTGGAAATTTCATTGTGGACTGTGACTTGCATTTAGATCTGTGTTTGAGTACACACAAAAGAAGCTGTCAGAGTGTGCTTGTGTGTGTGCGTGCGTGTGTGTGTGTGTGAACAAACAAGTTTTCATACAGATCAGCTTTATGTGAGCACACTTATTTTTTCATGAATTGTGCATGATAACTTAATTATTTTTATATTCATGTTCGTTATTTCAGAAGATGATATATTTGCTGATAATTGTGTATTTTGCAAAGTCTTTCAATAGCAAAACTGCTGTTAGGAAAATCATAACTCTGAAACATTCAAAAGAAGGGATGTGTGATTGTGTGTTTGGACATTACTCTTTCTGTTGCAACACAGAGTTGACGACAGATTCTGTTGCCCTTCATGCCCTGCTCTTATTATGGGATTCCCCTCAAAATTCAGAATGGGGGGTGGGGTGGGGGGACCAGTATGCTCAGATTTGTATCTGGTTTATGTTGTTTTGTTTGATTTCGTTCAGTCTTTTCTTCACACAGTCAATGAAAGTCAGTAATTGTATTGAGATTGTCTCTCGGTCACAGTAGGCCTGAAAGGCTTTATTAACTGATGTCACGAAGATGCTGTTGTGGGGTCAGCTCAATGCCTATGAAAATTAATCGGAGTAATGTATGTTGTTTTGTTCCAGACTTGGTGCCTTCCATGATGAGCAGTTACATCCTGCAGGCAGACACTTCAAGACAGAAAATGGACTCCTTGGAAACTGCACTTCAATGATGTCTTGGGTAAATCTCGACGGACTAAAAAACAACATGTTTCTGGTATAACTTTTTCTAACTCCATATTTCATACAACCAATAATAGACAAACTGGCTTTTGAATGAGACTATGCCACAGCAACACAAAAATGTGTTGAGAGAATTGCCTTGTTTCCAGATGTCCTCAAAAGATGTTTTTCAAATTGTCCCTAAGGCATTTTCAGATGCATCTTACAAACTGCGTCTTTTATTACTCTGTCATATGCAAGACCTTGCCCAAATCCTACTTCCTCCCCCACCTGCTCTCCCCCACCGTATTCAGTGCTTTTTTTTTTTCGAGACATTTCCCTCCTGGAAAATTGTGCAGAAAGTGAAACTTGGCATACGATAGGCCATTAAACTTGTTATATGAGCATTCATTCGCTATTCGTTTGGGGTATATGATAGATGGATATCTTCATAAAATAGGACTGGTTCCGACATGAATGTTGATTGTTGTTAGGGAGTCACCGGCATGTCCTGCACTTTAGTGGCATTTGCAAGCAATGGAAGTTTGCACAGTGAATGCCAAGATGATCTTTTTTGGCACACTAAATTACAGGAACCTGTTCTAATGGCTATTTTCACTATGCTATAGCTTTTTTTAGTAACAGAAAGATTTGTTTCTGTATTTTCTTGATTAGGAAAAGTTCCTATTCTAGAAAGGCATGAGCTTGCTATCCAAGTTCAACATAATGACGTAATGATAACCTCAAAGATCATTCCATTGGTAATCTTTCACCAAATTAATGAATAAGCGAAAATCAAAAAGAAAAATAAGGTTTTGAGTTTAGTGCGCAATACAGATAAGGAAATGACAGAGGGGTATTAACTTTCTTTGAAAATGAATCAGTTGATTTCAACAGCATGGAGACAGTGACATTGCAGTTTGAATGTGAAAAGTGTACAGTCTGAAGTTGCAACTGTGCCTGTGTATATGTGTCATGTGGCCTTTGCAACTACTTGTCTTATGGTGCAACATTAAAAAAGTGTGTATATGTCTTTTGCAACTACTTTGTCTTATGGTGTAACATTAACAAAGTGTGTATGTGTCGTCATGTGGCCTTTGGAACTACTTTGTCTTATGGTGCAACATTAAAAAAGAAAAGTCTGTGTTTTCGAAATTGTGAAGTTCCCTTTTGCATGAATTGATATTTGTGTGTGCCATCCACCATCCCCGACCGACCAAACCCTAGTGGGTATTTTGCTTATATACCTCAATTGCTGTGAACTGAACTCACTCCCAACTTGTAACTCGGCTCACCAGGTCATGTCTTGCATGCATTTTGTGAAAAGAACAGAACAGGACAGGATGCAAGGCAAGAGGACTGAGAAATGATGTTTGTGTGTGCATCCACCATCCCCGACCACCAACCCCCTACTGGCTCTTTTGCTTATATACCTCAATTGCTGTGAACTGAACTCACATCCAGCTTGTAGCTCAGCTCACCAGGTCATGTCTTGCATGCATTTTGTGAAGAGACCAGGACAGGATGGAGTGTGTTCAGGTCACAGCAGTAAACAATGTAACCAGGAGAGTTGGGAATAGTGGGTGGCTTGCACATGAATCATATTCTGACAAGTCAAAAATCAGACAACAAATCTTTCTGCAGTTTCATGTTTGTTTGTTTGTAGTTCATTTTAGCATGAATGACTTCCACATCCACAACTATAGTTGACACAGAGATCCATCACCATGGTGAAAACCATTATTGCTTTGGCACAGCAGCAGAGACAGCAGTATAACTCTTTCTAAAAGCCATGGTCAATAACACAGACATTTTACCAGACATACCATAAAACACAACTGACCTGAACCAAGGTGGAGGAACAACGGTCACCAATGAACATCAATGAACATACTTGAGTCAAGATATCTTTGCAATACCAATACACGCTTTCCAGAAGCTTCTGCTCATTACCAATTTCCACATGGCCACCATTCATCCGACCACTGACCAATCCTCAATCATTATCAGCAGCAACAGTATGACCAGGGCCTTCCCACTGCCAGACTAGCACAGCAAGATTTTTTTCTTCTGCCCCCCAAATCATCAGTCATCATGTTGGGGTTGACAGAGCCATTGCTCTTATTTGCACTTGGACCAAATCTGGAATCCTTTAGTACAGGAATATAACTCCTGCCTACGCCTGCACCACAGTAATGTATGTGTAATTAAACTGAACTTGACCACAGTCAACATCTCAAGGAATAAACATGCAAACAGCCTCAAAGAACCAGACCTCGCAATCCTGTGACTTGAATATTGCACTGTGTGACTTCAACATCACAACAGACTGAAAGACAGACAGGTTGCTCTCCCCTAGGACAGTGTGTCACCACAGTACGACGACACATTTTCCTTTCTTGGCCCAATGAAGTGCAATTCTTTGGTCAGAAAAACCATTCCCCTGCTGCCATGGGGCTGTTGACATGCCTGAATGACATACTTCCCCACAGAACCTTGGCTGACTGTCTCAGCCAGAATGGTGGTGGTAGGTCAAGAGGGGAGAAAACCAGCATCTTGCCTTTCACCATTACAGTTAGCTGGCAAGTGCAGAAGGCATTTACTACTTCCTGCTGATGTGTCTGCCTCTCCTTCACAGGCTGGCTGGCTGTACACACAGCTGACAACCAGATGGTTCGCTGTGAGCTGTCTGCCACACACACTGCGGGCTGTCTGCCACACACACTGCGGGCTGTCTGCCACACACAACTGATAACCAGATGGTTCGCTGCGAGCTGTCTGCCACACACAGCTGACAACCAGATGGTTCGCTGTGGGCTGTCTGCCACACACAGCTGACAACCAGATGGTCGCTGTGAGCTGTCTGCCACACACAGCTGACAACCAGATGGTTCGCTGCGGGCTGTCTGCCACACACAGCTGACAACCAGATGGTTTGCTGCGGGCTTAGGCCATGTGCACAAAGCAGGCCAACCTCTCTGAACAGCAAACAAAAAACTAGCACACAGGGTTATCTGAGAGGGCAGCCCAGACGACTGAACACCTCTCATCATGAGGCACGGTGACTTTTTTGCAAAGCTGCAGATTTCAGTGCTACTAATTCAGCCAATTCTCAAGGGGGGAAGGGGATAATAGTAAGGGGGGATAATTCATCCATTTGCCACAGCGGCCTACAGACAGCAGTAATAGCAGAGTCATGGAACTAGCATCAGTCAGAGTATCCTTCCTCAGGCAGCTTTGCCAAAAAGTTAGCATCCTTAAAAGCTGCACAATGTACTTCATAAAAGTTGCATTAATTCAGCTAAGCCATGGAGCCACAGCACATAAACCAACAACAGAGGAAGAGAAATGGACAAGCCATGCAGTGATGAAGAGAACACCGCTGAGACAGGCAGCCCTGACCATGGCCACTATTCATGGAGTAGTCTAGCCAGCCAGGGACACCATGTCAAGTGCAAATTAAAAACTATGATTAAAATTCAAACCTTTAAAGAGAAGGTAGGTCAAAGTGAAAAAAAGCCTTTTCTAGAATACTGAATACTGATCTCAACAGTGTATTATCATAGTCCACGTCTAAATTTGATTACATCAAAAACATTGATCATAAATTATGACAAATATTGATCTCATCTAAAAGAAAATTTGAAGTTACATTAGTTGGAACATCTCAGAACAAGGTCTCCATACAGTTTCCATGTAAATGCTCATGCCAAATGTCATATGAACCTCAGCAATCATCACATCTTTGTCACTGTGGCTCAAATGTGATGTATGATGTTTTTATCTTTGTTGTACGTTCGTTACTATAGTTTAAATGATATACTATGTTTTATATCTTATGTCTGAATTAAATGTTTTAAACCATTTTACTGTCCACTTCTCACTGACTTTGCTTTCTGCTACACTGCAGATGAAATATTCCCATTTTAAAAAATCAGTTTCAATATATGAACAATGAAATGTTGAATCATGAATCACATGGAATGGCATGCACCATGGCGCTTCAAAGGTGAGGTGTGTCAGCATATGGACTGCTATGAAAGCGTCTGCCCTTGATGAGGTATTGGTAAAAGGAGTCCATGCCAGCCCTCAGAACACTCCTTTTGTTCACCCATTCCCCTGTCTGGATGTTGATCACACATGGCCTGAAAAACAGTGAGAAAGACTGTGATGAGCAACAATGTTGGGCAACTACAACAGCACAAACATTCTTCCACACCATCATCAAGTTCACTTGTAAAATAGTTTAACCATCTTGCATTTTTCAGCCCAAAAAACTGCTCCTAGTATTCATATTTTTTTGAGAAATCAATGGAATGCGGTCAGTTCACAACCCTGGTCTTGTGAATGAATGTTTTCCCACACCCCATACTACTGCTAAGATTTCATTGGACACGTCTCAGGAATGCCCATTTCTTTTGGCCGGCCTCGACTTAAAACAAGGTCGCAGTGTGTGAGGGAAAACTAACGCAGCATGTGCGGCCAGTTGTGGCCGTAATGAACACCAGGGGAGACAAACACACAGCGGCCGGATACAGGCAAAACATGCAAGAGGGTTAATTAAGGCTCTTTTCTGGAAAAAAGGAAGGAAACTGAACATTTTCTTTCTCAACACATGCATATGTGCATCCTCTAAAACCCATACACATGGAGACAGCATGAATATAAATAATGTGAATAAAGTGGCTGGTTACCGACATAAATTTCGAGACGTCCTATTTTTCCAAAAACATGTCTCTTAGCATTTGTAGATATGCCAATACATCTAGTTTCAGGTCTTCGCAAACTTCAACATGAGTGCATGTGTGGTCTGAAGTCTTGCCTGAAAAACTGAGACAACTGGGCCATATAAAGATACACAACATCTATTTTAAAGCCTGGCTTCATCTTACAGACTATTTTCTTCAAGCAGTAATCTGCCTGAATCTACATCAACTTGCCTGAATTCAGGCTTCAGACATATCCACAGGCACCCTTGTTTCAAATGTGACCAACACTTTGGTGTCCATGCCTTTGCATCTCCTGAAATACATAATGTAACTCTCTTCTTGCCAGCCTTCCTGAACAACTTCTCCACAGACTTGCAAACAGTGCTGTTCAAACATGCAACAGTCTTTAGATCCTCCAAGTCTGAACATGCAACACCACTTCTGCAATCACTGACTGGCGGCCAATCTGTCACAGTATCCACTACACATTTTCCACACTCTCCTGTCTGTCATCTCAGGTTCAACATCAGACCATCTGTCTGAATGACATCCCATCTACACACTTTGTTCAACATCAGACCATCTGTCTGAATTACATCCCATCTACACATTTTCCTCAACATCAGACCATCTGTCTGAATTACATCCCATCTACACACTTTCTTCAACATCAGACCATCTGTAATGAATGACATCTGTCTGAATGACATCCCATCTACACACACTTTTGTTCAACATCAGACCATCTGTCTGAATGACATCCCATCTACACACTTTGTCAAACATCAGACCATCTGTCTGAATGACATCCCATCTACACACTTTGTTCAACATCAGACCATCTGTCTGAATGACATCCCATCTACACACTTTGTTCAACATCAGACCATCTGTCTGAATGACATCCCATCTACACACTTTGTTCAACATCAGACCATCTGTCTGAATGACATCCCATCTACACACTTTCTTCAACATCAGACCATCTGTCTGAATTACATCCCATCTACACACTTTCACATTAGTTCCCCTTTTCCTCTGACACTCGTCTCCCGCAACTGCCCACACTGAAAAATAAACAAAGAGCAACTGCCCACACTGAAAAATAAACAAAGAGCAACTGCCCACACTGAAAAAAACAAAGAGCAACTGCCAAACAAAGAGCAAAAAGTACTTCTTTTGTAAAACCTCAGCTACATGGAAAAAATTACTTCAGTCACTTGGAAAATCACATTCTCTCACCACATCCAAGACGGACTTAAAACACATGTTTGTTCCAAATAAACAGTACATATGATATCTGCATGCATGAGAAGAATATGAGCAGGGCTAGACAGTAATCTTGCTTTCCTCTTGGCCAATCAGTGAACAAAAATAATTTGACCAGCAGGGTTTTGCACTTACCCTGACTTAACCACACACACACACACACACACACACACACACACACTGCATCAGTATGCCATACCCTATTAGTTCTTTCCCATTTCCTTTTGTTCTTTTCTCATTTCTGTTTCCTCATTTGCTTTTTCTGTCTCGTCATCCCAGGCTCTTCAGTGACATAAACTCCAATGCAACTCTTTGCAACTCCCCATACCACAGCTACACCCAGCTCATCCTGCCACAGCTCCCGCACTGCAGTCTGCTGGTAACACCCAACATCAGTCATGAGCTGACACATAACTGGAGACACTGCGTGGAGTTCAGTGGTTCATGTTTTTTGCTTTTATTTCATTTTGTCACAACTGTAGATTTTAATTACGATTTTCACTCTGCTTGTGCAGTCCAGGTATAAACAACGAGTGATCAGTTTGAACAACACAGAAAACAGACCATTTTTTTTCACCCTGAGACTGGCATCAACAATAGAAGAGGCCACTTATAAACAGCACATGAACAGAGTCTGCTTAAAGCTTTTTTTTTTTTTTTTTTTTTAATACAGAATGTGATGCAATTTGGATTTGCAGTTTTGCTCTTTTCACACCATTTTCATAAGTAGTTGACAATGAGGTGACTGCAGGTGGAGATCTAAACAAATCTTAAAAAAAAAAAAGTAAGTACAGTATCTGCCAAACATGTACAGCAAGACAAAACACGACACGTTTGACCTCTTAGGTCTTCTTCAGGGCAAGACAGACAACATTCAGGACAACAAAAATGAAGAATGAGCAATCACTTATCTCACTGATTCCGGCACAAGATGGGCATTGATTGAATTCAGCACAAGATGGGCACTGATTGAATTCAGCACAAGATGGGCATTGATTGAATTCAGCACAAGATGGGCACTGATTTAATGCCCATCCTACACCGAATTCAGTGAGGTAAGTGACCGCTCATTCTTCAGATTTGCTGTCCTGAATGATATTTATTTTGCCTGAAGATGACCTAAGAGGTTGAAACACGTTGTGTTTTGTCTTGTGATTCACTTGTTCATGTTTGGCAGATACAGTAGGTACCGGCAGCCTAAGGCAAAAACTCTACCCCAGACTGCTCTCATCCTCATGTTTTCATGGTTTTCACATTGCAAATGCTCCGTTGTTTGTGTATGCATTGTTTTGAAAGTAACTGCTTATTAATTAATGATTAAACATTTCTCTAATGAATGGTGTATATTGTCTGTATGTGTAATGAGCGAGTCTTTGCTATGATTTTTTTTAAAATACACTGGTAATTGGCGCTGACCAGCCGCACGTTGCCGATACTTGGCAGTTGGAAAAATGGGTAGGTCAATTCATGACCTCAGCTTCGCCACCCTATTAAGGACACACCTTAAAATTATCACAGAGTTATTCCTTGGTTATTTTCCTTCAATATGATATAAATTATGTTAATTTTGATGATAGGAAGTGTTTAAACATTTTCCACTGAAAACTTTGAAGCAAAATTTTCTACCTCAAATATTGCACTGAACTATGTGAAGCAAATATATCCACTGGAAAGAACTATTTTTACTCTTTCTAACTTGATTGGTCATTTTCTCTTTGACATCATGGGGAAGCGCAGCTTCCCCTTAAAAGAGCAATAGTCATTGGTTAACCAACTTTGGCTGTGGTAAAAATGGTGGAGTGTTCAACCAGCAAGGTGCACACCATGTTCGGTGCTATTCGAAGCGACTGGCAAGTATCAACATTAAAAGTGATATCAAACCATATTATAAGCAAACATAGCACGCATAACAGCTGTCAATTTCGTTAGTTTATGAATCATGTCCTCTGTTCTGCTTAAACTCGTACTATGATCGACAGTGCTTCTGTCACAAGTTACAAGTTGCTAACGCTTGTGCTTTGTTCAGAGTTGATCCTTTGTGGTCGAATTACTAGTATTCCAATCAGCATAATAACATGGCAAGTCAGAGATCATTTTTTAATAGATTCAGTTGTTATGCTAATTAATTTTAGGTTTGGATGACTTGTATTTTACAAATAATGGGCTTAAAAGTTAGAATCATGAAACACACAGGGAGTTAACCAACGTGCTTGTAAATGCGTCGAGCACAAACTAAAGGATCATGTCCATGGAAGAGATTCTGTTTTCGCACTGCTGTTGGTATTGAAAATCATTTGAATAACAAATAAGAAATTTTTTTAAAAAATAAATGAATAAATGATTAAATAAATGCTTCACAGATCAGCCCCTCCCAACCCCCCCCCCCCCCACTCCCCAAACTTCTTTCCAAGATTATACAATAATCAAGAAAATGTTACACCAGCTCCTCATTTATCTATTTCATTTATCTAGATTTAAATTGATGAATAACTAAATGTGAATCATTTATATGCTTCTTTCCACATTTCCTTGTCTGCGTATGCATTTGCATTTATCTGTGTACATGCATGTGGTAAGGAAGAGTGCAACTGCAAGAGGATGCTAGATGGACCGGATTACATAGTACAGTAATAACTTTTAACTGCGGTGATGCTGTTTTTTCCTGTTGTTTGCCCCCTGAACATGAGTCGGTGCGTCTACATGCGAGTCAGTGTCCAGTGTGTCTACATGATACTGGGTTTGCTGATTTGCAAACATGCCTTTCTGGCAACTGGACGAGGGAGAAGACAAGAAATTTTACAGCCTGTAGACAATTTCATGGTCAAGGAGGAAGACGTGCAGATTGAAGTTCCAGATTTCAGTCTGAATTTCAAAGACACTAGGCCTGGTATCCCTGTAGCAGTGGGGTATGAAAATGATCTTTATGTTGGTTAAGCGCTGGTTACCATCAGCGACTCCAAGGCAGTCATCACTTTCATGTCCCAAAGCCACAAGAAAAGAACAATCTTTAAATGGCCTCAGCCCTCTAAAAATGCAAGAGTTGATGCCAGGTTTGTCATTACCACTGCTTGACTAGGACAACTATCACAGGAAGATTTTGGACACTGCCAACAGATCCATTGATGGTTTGTCATTACCACTGGCTTGACTAGGACAACTATCTCAGGAAGATTTTGGACACTGCCAACAGATCAACTGATGAGCATTCGCAGAAAATATGAGGCTCACAAATGCCTGTGTTTTCTGTGACTGTGAACTCCTGACTCACTGAAGATTGTTGACATGTCTTATGTGCTGACTGGTGGTAGGCAGGCAAGATGGATCATTTGTGCAATGCTGGAACTGGAGGGGACGAACAGGAAAGCCCAGGGTGGGAGGAGGGCGGGGAGGTGGGTGGCAGGGAGGAGGTTGTGGTGGTGGTGGTAAAATTTAATATGTAATAAATATATACTTCTGTGGTGTTATTTTAAAGATCTCCATCAGCTGAACACATTGCAATTAAATGTTTTAAATCAGAAGATAAAATTTATATGGATTCTACAGTTGTTCAAATTTTTTAGCACTTTTTGCCTATTTTGCCATTTTGATGAGAAATTCAACAACTCTGGCCTTATGGTATGCCAACATGAACACAGATATAAGCTTCAAATCAAATAGGCTTCATCTACACAATAGCAAGAAAAATGATCCTGTAATCCTGAAGCTGTTCAGTGAATTAGTTTTACAATAAATTGTTGCTCAAATATGACAGATTTTCAAATTTGGCAAAAATGGCAGAAAAGTGGAGAATTTTGTCTGCAGGTTGATGCTAATATCTCTGGTTCTAATAAAGATCAAATCAAAAGATTTTCTGTTGTGTGTATCACTCTCTTTTTTTTCAAGTGATGTAGACTTTATGTCTTTCTGACTGGTAGGAAATTTTGACCTGCCGGGTGCCTAGATACACTACTTAAATTTTTCCTTTTTTGTCATGAGTTCGTCAGCTGCTCTAGAAAGTTGACTGGGTGGTTTGGTACATGTTAGATTGGGGTGGTAAAAGGTTAATAAAAATATAATTGCACTGGCAACTCACCCAACAAGCCTGTCCATGTTAGACCAGTATTTCCACAGCGTTCTGACAGCATGTTCTGTGTAGAACTCGTACACCGGGTCAGACAAGAGACGTGACAGCATGCCAACTCCAGCAGCAGAGTGCCTGGCCCTGTGATGCACGTCTCATTCACACATTTCTCCACTGCTCCCTTCGACAGGTTCACCTGCATGCAAACGGAAGTGAAGGTGAGTGAACATCATACAAAGGCCCGTACCAAATGGCTACCAATTTTTTTTTTTTATTTTTCTGTCAAAACATAAAAATACCTAATGTGAAATTCAGCCACTCCTTTCACATGCAAAAGTTTCAACAAAAAGTAATCTGTGGAATGAAATTTTCTACATTTTATCAATGAAATGATACCATTTTTTTTTTTTTTTAAAGCAAACTTGGAAAAGTAGAACTGATAAAGGAGCAAATCAGATTATCTTTACGGAAAAAAAAAAAAAAATTAATGGATGGAACTGTGACAATTTATTTGGGTTGGACAGCAGTTTATGAAGCGCGTTCATAGCCATGAGCACTGACCTTGTAGACACCTAAATGCCAGAGTGACTTATGACAGGAACCACTAAACTTTGCTGTTGATAAAGAACAGACAGAAGAACATCCCAACAGATCTGTCCAAAATGTAAGCAAAACCACTATTCTGTCATTACAAACCCTAGAATGAATTCTGCAACACAACCTGGGTTTGAAAAAAAAAAAAAAAGCAAAAAAAAAAAAAAGAACAAACAAAAGTTAACTGTCAGAAAAAAAAAAAAAAAAAAAAAAAAAAAAAAAAAGGTGGGTCGAATGTTACGCTGCCTTTTGTCTCAATGTTTGGGCCACATGACTTAAAATGCCTGTGTGATGTGAATAAAGGTGATGATAGACACCATTCACTGCATTCCCAATATGCGCATGAATCAGACGCAGGCATCTGCTGATATGGAGAGACCACTTCCTATGCAGCCAAATTTCCATATTTAGAGGCGGCTTTTTTCTTTCTTCTTTCTTTTTTTTTTTTTTCCCATCAACATCACTGGACGTGTCATGGCTGATATTCTACCTAAGAAGTCCAAACTCACTGCTCACAACTTGCATGGGAACTCTTTCCTCACAAAATGATGACGTCAATATATGACCAGCCCCCAGCTGTCAGCACTGAGCAGAACTCATTCAGCACTAGACTTCACAAGGCCAAGGTCACTACAACTTACCTGGCTGAGCAGTGGGTCCCAGTTCTCCCCCATCCACCCTACAGTCATGTCCTGGCCCCTGGCCACTTTCACTTGTTCCCTTTAGGGAAGCAGAAGCTGGCTGGATGGAAATGTTCACGAGTCCAAGACCCCTTAAAAATAGTGCTTTAAGAGTTCCACATGTTCTTCTCTGAGAACCAAAAGGTATTTGAATAATGGCTGAGAGGCCCATGACTGGAAGGGGCTGGCAAAGAGGAGGACTTCAAAGGATGGTGAGAGCTACAGGCAATTTTGATTGTTGGTCGCCAGTCTACAACCCAAGGCCAATACAGCTATAATGATGGGCTCTCGTAACAGTTTTTGATGAAAAAAAACCATAGGAGTAAATGCAGGGTGTGTGTGTGTGTGTGTGTGTGTGTGTGTGTGTGTGTGTGCGCGCGCGCGCAGTGTGTGCATGCGTGTGTGTACAAAACAGCATATTTGTGTCGATGCCCATGTGCACTGAACGCGCATGCATGCATGCACGCACATGTGCATGTGCGCCTGAGAGAGAGTGCCTGCATACATCATGCATATGCGCAAGCACATGATTCATGAAGCAGTTTATTTAGTTATTACAAAAAAAAATATTAAAAAGACATTAATACAAATAAATGATAAATGTAATATATATTTATATTAATAAGAGGTGCGTGTGTGCGTGTGTGTGTGTGTGTGTGTGTGTGTGTGTGTGTGTGTGTGTGTGTGTGTGTGTGTGTGTGTGTGAGTGTGTGTGTGTGTGAGTGCATGCGTGCGTGCGTGCATGTGTGTGCATGTGTGCTGCGTGTGTGCGTGTGTGTGTGTGTGTGTGTGAGTGTGTATGTGCGTGCATTTCCTTGTACCCAATACAGGGAATAAAAACCTTTCATATTCTACAGCCCAGTTATTTCCTATTGCTCTGACAGACAGGATCCAGTTATGATCTACAGCCCAGTTATTTCCTATTGCTGTGACAGACAGGATCCAGTTATGATCTACAGCCCAGTAATTTCCTACTGCTCTGACAGACAGGATCCAGTTATGATCTACAGCCCAGTTATTTCCTATTGCTGTGACAGACAGGATCCAGTTATGATCTACAGCCCAGTTATTTCTATTGCTCTGACAGACAGGATCCAGTTATGATCTACAGCCCAGTAATTTCCTACTGCTCTGACAGACAGGATCCAGTTATGATCTACAGCCCAGTAATTTCCTATTGCTCTGACAGACAGGATCCAGTTATGATCTACAGCCCAGTAATTTCCTACTGCTGCTCTGACAGACAGGATCCATGATCTATCTACAGCCCAGTATTCCTACTGCTCTGACAGACAGGATCCAGTTATGATCTACAGCCCAGTTATTTCCTACTGCTCTGACAAGACAGGATCCAGTATCATACTGTCATTTTCCATTTTCCAATACTGTCCAAGCCACAATAAAAAACGAAAAAAAAAAAAAAAAAAAGCTACAGTAACTATGATATTCTTGATCACTGTTGCTCCCTGACTGAACAGGACAGGCAGACAGATGGCGCTAGCTGACAGCACGAGAGACGTCAGAACCACCTCCGCTGATAAGCAATCTCATTTTTTAATTGTGTACTAGGCAGTCATGCCCACTTGCCATGCTGTTTCTCTTTCCTAAGTACTGGAGGTTTCAGGATAGATTTTGTGTGTGTGTGTGTGTGTGTGTGTGTGTGTGTGTGTGTGTGTGTGTGTGTGTGTGGAAGGGGCAGAGCTGGCAGTTGATCTCATTGCCCTTCGCCTGCTGTACTTTTCTGAGGAGAGATCAGACCTGTCTACCTCAAAATCCAACCATCATCAGCATTCCATGGAGTAAATTTTAGTATTCCATGACCAAAAAGAGTATGTTTCTTACTGTGAACTTTAATATGGATCTTACCCCGCAATTCTTGCAGCCAACTCACTGTGCTGTACTCAAACTCTCGCACCAACTAGCACAAGTGCATTACACACACACACTGCACATATGTAGTTGACCATCTCATTAAAAAGCAAATCATAAAACACAAATACTATTATCATAATGCCTTAGCCCCCCCCCCCCACACACACACACACACACACACACACACACACAGAGGTTGACAGTCGCATACATGTATACCCTCATACAGTACTCAAACTCAAACACACTCGCACCAACTAGCACAAGTGCATTACACACACACACTGCACATATTTAGTTGACCATCTCATTAAAAAAAAAAATCAAAAAACAAAAATATTATCATAATGCCTTAGCCCCCCCCCCCCCCCCCCCACACACACACACACACACACACACAGTGACAGTCACATGTATACCCTTCTTACAGTTTTCATTTTCCATCTTTTTCTTCTCTTTGTACTGCCACTCCATCCCTCCCTCCCCCCATGTTTGGGGTGTGGGGCTGAGGGTGGGGGAAGTGGAGATAATTTAATAGTAGAAGTAAAAGTGACAGACATACATTAAGCAATTTTGCTGTCACTAGTGTCAGGAAACATCTTCTTCAATAGGGAGCAAGATGATCATCTTCTTGAATAGGGAGCAAGACGATCATCTCCTTGAATAGGAAGACAGACGATCAGTCTTGACAGGGACAGATACGTGTCAGCCACCAGCCTACACATCATCACCTCGGCGTTTGTTACCTGCTGCTCCAGGTCCCCACTAGACTTCACCTCGGCCTTTTGGAATGCTTGTACAATTTCAGGTTTCACTTCACCACTTCTGATCTTTTTTTTTTTATGCGATTTTGTGCACCACACGCAAGCTGGACCTTTTTCTGAGCTTGGGACTAAGCACTCCCAAGTTGTGTGGTATGCATTGGAAAGTTTGCTCCCTTGTTCTGGCAACCTTCTTTTCAATATCTAACTCTTCATCACTGTAATGAATGCGTTATTTTCACTAGTGGCGGCATTGTCCTAGTGACTATCTGTGTCAGTTGCTCACCATAAAAGATGGCCGACCACAGTCTGAGCCAGTGTGCTGAAACTAGGGGCAATAACTTCAAACAGGAAAATAGTACAATTTTTTAAAACCAGTGCTGCCGCCGATTTTGTATTTTTGTCGTACTCAGCGTATTATTGTATTTTCCAACCAAATTTTGCAAAATACGCTAAAAAATCGTAGGTTAAGACAGGTCTGATATACTGACATATGCCAATTTAACATTAACAGTAATAGAGATTTTACAGGGGTCACTTTAAGCCAGCAGTACCTGGTAACATACTCTGTCAGCCCCATCCTGGGGCAAGAAAGCTGCAGTCTCACAATGACCAGAAGAGTTCATATACAATGGCGCAAAACAGCAGAGATGATACCCTCCTCTGATTTTCAAAACCCAAGATGATTTTCTTTTTTTTCAATCCATATATCATGTGTCAAGGGTATTCAGTACAATGATCAAACACACTTGAACTAAAGTCACGCTTGAAAGAAAACTGAAGATTCATTTACTGAAATAAAGTTGAATGACTGATAAAGAATAATAACTGGTGAACACTGAAAATAAAGATGCTGAATATATAAATGAAGAAACAAAGTTCTATGTGGAAAGTACACAAAAGGAGATGCAGAAACTTGAACCGAATTATGATGTCAAAAAAAAAAAAACCGGAATACTGAACAAGACTGAATTAAACAACGTCCACACTTTCTAACACA
>JADBJO010030414.1:7500-15000 GCA_016801955.1 Conus betulinus | reverse complement strand
AGATGTGTGTGTGTGTGTGTGGGGGGGGGGGGGGGGGGGGGGGGGATTGATTGTAAATCAAAACAATTAACACATGTTTGCCGTCACGTCCGCTCCGTCGCGCCCCATCTCACTGTCTCTTCGTGCTCGCGAGTGTGTGTGTGTGTGTGTGTGTGTGTGTGTGTGTGTGTGTGTGTGTGTGTGTGTGTGTGTGTGACAACTTCATTCAGCGTGAATCCCTGTTTGGGCGCAAGGGTAGAAATGTAATGTGTGTGTGAGATCTTCATTCAGCGTGAATCCCTGTTGGGTGCAAGGGTAAAAATGTTTATTTATTTAATTATTTTAAACTAACCCCTTTTTTGAAAATCGGGGCCCCGTCAAGACCTTTCTATCGGTTAAGTGAAGATGCACGCCAAATATGGTGAAGATCCATCCAGTGGTTTAGGCACGGCGGAGGAACAAACATACAGACAGACAGACAGAACTGCCTTTTATATGTATAGAAACCAATACCTAATCGCCCCTATTGTGCTGTCTATACATTCAGGGTATCTACCCAACTCTCCATATGTTAGATTATTTGGGGTTTTCTTGCCCACACCCATATATTTTTTTTACAAGCGAACAAGTGTATATTTTCTATAGCTTTATAGCTAGTTAGACCCCATGCTTCTGCTGCGTATCAATAGTAAGGGTTTAACTTGAGTGTCAAACAGTTTAAAGTAAAAATAGCCATATCTGTGTGTCCTAAACTGTACATAGTTTTCATTATTTCCATAATTTTGCCTTTCGCCTCTACCACATATTCAGAAAGTGAAATGTCTACTGAGAGCTTAGTTGTTGTCAAGGTGAAACCTAGGTACTTATACGGTAAATTATTACTTTACTACTTCTATTTCTTGGTCTGTTGTAGTACCATTTCCCCCCTTTCCTTGTTCCGGCCTTTTTTATATATATATTTCTTTTAGTATGAGCGGAGAGAGAGGACCTTTTTTCCTTTTTTTAGGGCGATGGGAGGCGGGAGGGGAGAGGAGAGCGAGATTTCCTTTTGTGTGGGGGTTTTAGGGATGGACGAAGGATATATATATGAGAGAGAGAGAGAGAGAGAGAGAGAGAGAGGAGAGAGAGAGAGAGAGAGAGAGAGAGAGAGAGAGAGAATTCCTTCAACGAAGCAAAATTACAAAGGAGGACATCATGCTAGCCTCTCACTGACCAACAAGAGGTCTCTTGACCACGGAGATGTGGGCGCCAACGATGCCGATCTCTCGTCTCCGACACTGAGGCGAATCGTTGGCCCCAAACGTTTTTTATTGAAGTCGGCCTTCAGGACGAAGAACAGGTGGGCAGGCTGAGTTTTGATGAACTCGTCTCTCTGGGCTGCTGCAAATCCATCTTCGGGCCAGAATTGGTGGAGTTGGTGCTAGTACCCTCTGACTGTCCGTCACCCGCCACACGGCATGTGTCAAGGTCTGGGTGACGGCTGTACCCTGAAAATGGAATGAGTGAAGGAAGAATAGAAAACCGTGTGTCAAGGTCTGGACGGCTGTACCCTGAAAATGGAATGAGTGAAGGAAGAATAGAAAACCGTGTGTCAAGGTCTGGACGGCTGTACCCTGAGAATGGAACGAGTGAAGGAAGAAATAATAAAACCATGTGTCAAGATCTGGACGGCTGTACCCTGTGGAGCGCGCGCTGCGCGCGCGTTTAAGAGACAGACAGATAGAGAGACAGACAGACAGAGACAGAGACAGAAACACACACACACACACACACACACACCACACACACACACAACACACACAGAGCACACAGACACCCGCAAGGCTGCCTGCACTCATCTGTTCAGAGTCTTCAGCCGCGGAAGTGAGGATCGTGAGTTCGGAACGTTTCATAGTGATGGACTGTTGCAGCTCCAAAACCCTCTGTCTGTCTACATAGCGAAAACCCTGTCTGTCTACATAGCGAAAACCGAAAACACCCGTCTGTCTGTCTGCACAGCGAAAAACCTTGTCTGTCTGCATAGCGAAAACCCTGTCTTGTCTACATAGCGAAAACCCTGTCTGTCTACATAGCGAAAACCCTGTCTGTCTACATAGCGAAAACCCTGTCTGTCTACACAGCGATAGTCGAAATAGCCTGTCTGTCTACATAGCGAAAACCCTGTCTGTCTACATATAGAAAAAAACCCTGTCTGTCTACATGGCGAAAACCCTGTCTGTCTACATGGCGAAAATCCTGTCTGTCTACATGGCGAAAATCCTGTCTGTCTGCATGGCGAAAACCCTGTCTGTCTGCACAGCGAAAACCCTGTCTGTCTACATAGCGAAAACCCTGTCTGTCTACATAGCGAAAACCCTGTCTGTCTACATACATAGCGAAAACCCTGTCTGTCTACACAGCGAAAACCCTGTCTGTCTACATAGCGAAAACCCTGTCTACATGGCGAAAACCCTGTCTGTCTACATGGCGAAAAACCCTGTCTGTCTACACAGCGAAAACCCTGTCTGTCTA
This sequence comes from Conus betulinus, assembly GCA_016801955.1. NCBI lineage: Eukaryota > Metazoa > Mollusca > Gastropoda > Neogastropoda > Conidae > Conus > Conus betulinus. Next base: position 12,510 of record JADBJO010030414.1, on the reverse strand, counting down.
CATGGCGAAAACCCTGTCTGTCTACATGGCGAAAACCCTGTCTGTCTACACAGCGAACAGTAGGTTCCTGATTCGGTTCAGTGAAGATGAAGGCGGCGGAAGAAGAAGGCGATGCTCCACCTTCCGTAATGCCATACCCGAGACATGCTTAGCCTTTAGGATTTATTGCTACTTACGTCGCCTTTCCGTCGTCTGTCTGTCTGTCTGTCTGACTGTCTATCTGTGTCTATGAGTGGATGGATGGATGGACGGATGTCAGTGTGGTGGTTTGTCCATCTTTGAATGTATGTATGTATGTATGTATGTATGTATGTATGTACGTGTGTACGTACATACGTAGGTATGCATGCATGCGTATGTATGTATGTATATATGTAGTATCTATAATCTGTATGTAGTATATATCTGTCTGTGTATGTGTGTATGTATGCATGTAATTAGTGTGTATGTATGCATGCATGTATGTTTGTTTGTTTGTATGTATGTATGTGTGTATCTATATGTATGCATGTTTCTTCGTATGCATCTATCTCTCTATCTCTCTCTATCTCTCTGTCTATCTGTCTACCTACCTATCTGTCTGTCTACCTATCCTCCTGTCTACTATATATCTATCTGTCTATACATTTATCTATCAATTTATCTGTCTGTCTGCATATCTATCTATCTATCTGTCTGTCTGTCTGTCTGTCTGTCTAGACGATACTTGTTTTATGGGGGAGTGTGTGTGCGTATGCACGCACAATCGTTCTCAAATCAAGTCACTGGTCACAATCAACCACATTTCTTACATCTGCAGCGTTTGATGGTGTATCCATCCGAGTGGTCAATGAAGTTTGAGATGAATCCCGACCTGCACACACAGTTTGATGCCAGATTGGAGGCGCAGTCTCCCGGCCAGCAGTGGTTGGGGAGCCATGAGCATACGCCTGGAAACAAAACGACGGAGATGTTCTGAACAGCAGTAGCAGAGGTAGATATTCCAAAGACTGCCAGATGCCAAGAGCAAAGAGGCGTCAAAGTTGGGGCAAAGAAATAGTGTAAACATTGCTGAAGAAAGCGAGACTCGGTGCTAATGGAGAACATAATCAAGACATGCTTCTCGCCTATAATTTACCAAAACATAGGTCCGTGCCAAAAGGTCTGCTGTTAAAATCAGCAACTCAAAACACGTGTTGCTGGCTGTGTATACAAATCAGCCAACAGAAAGGCCCACATCCGGCACTCGTGACAATGCTGGCTATGTATATAAGCCAACATTCTTATAATTTAACCCCAAATAGTCTGAAACGGGCACTGAGCAACCAAAACACACGTTCTGCTGGCTGTGTATAAATCAGCCACAACGGAAAGGCCCCACAACTAAACTTGTTGTCTCTGTATAATCAAACAGAAAAGGCCCACACCAGGCACTGTGGCAGTAGTAGGGCTTCTTCCGTTTGATACTCTGCATTACTATGCTTACTTTCTGAACAGGGGCCGCATTTGGAGCCAAAGGTGTTGTTCTTGATTATTTTCATTATACGCCGGGAGCAGAGGCAGGATAGTTAATATCGCGGATGGCGTTAAATCAGCTTCATGTATATGGTCCACAGGTGTACTTCTAAGGGTCCGCGCTTGGTTCTCTGTTATTCGTTTAACAGTCATAATCCTTATCTGATTGTCGGTCTTGTCTCTGATCGTGCTTTTCATAGATGACACATCTCTCTCAAACAGTACCACGTTTGCTCATATACCAAATTATGTTCCAATTGTGCTGTGCAATATCTAGATGGCAAGTAAGCTGATTAAACCGCACTGAGATGATAAAGAATTCATGCCTGCCGAAGTAATCTTTCTCTTTAAACTAGCTGACATCAGTTAACGGAGAGAGAGGAGGGAGAGAGGGGGGGGGGGGGGGGGAGGGGAGTTAACACATTTCTGTATGTGAGACGGTCTGTGTAGGAAGAGCTGGAGTTGGGATCAGCGAAGAAGATGAAGCAAATACAGAAAACGCTAGAAGGCACGCAGTGATGGATAATAGTGTTAACTTTATTCTTCAGTAGCTCACTTACCCTTAACATAGACATCCACAGAACATTCATCATTCCAGTCGGCGTGTATGTAATTGTAGACTCCTTCAGGAAGCAGTCATATCCGGGCCTCAGTTTGTCTCCACCTTCCCAAGCAAAAGTACTCACACTGCGGAGAAAGAGAACACCCTTTCATATTTCTGTGTGCTTTGGTTATTGGTTTGTTTGTTTTTGTGAGACAATTCCTAAAAAAATTAAAAAAAAACAAAAACGCGAGATATGCAACAATGTTTCAGGAACTTGTAAGTGTCCCAACAGTTCGTGTTCAAACTTAGTCACAGGACAGGAAATTGATGATAAAATTTGAAGGGGAAGCTTTACACACAAAACAGGAAATAAACAAAATGCTTCAGATTAACATATTAGGGTAGTAACAACGAAAATGGCAACTAGGAGGTAAATGCTTCTCTTACCTTAAATGCTTTACACAAGAAGAGACCAAAGCTCTTCATATGTGCATAACTGTTGGAGCTGAGTAAAACACACAATCTAAACATGCAGGGATGTCTACAATATTTTTTGTGGAATAAAGTTCTGGCGGATGTCTGCCAAAGCGGGACAGCAAAACAAGAAATGCAATTCATTTTCCCTCTCCCTGCATGCACATTGGACAAATTAAATCGTTTTCTCTGTATTGCCTGTACCTTAACTGGTGAGTTTTTATATCAGATACGCCAAGTCTAAACTTAACTATCAATTTTTTCAAATACATATCTAGATCAAACCTTAAATACGATTTGATTATTACCAACATTTGAATAGTTTCTATACAAATCATACCTTTCACTAGTCTGAATATGATCATTCCATGTCTGCCATCGACAGTCTATTAACCTTTGACGAAAAGAACGCACGAACAAAACGCTGATCCCCAACACCCCCATTCAGCAGCCATACATCACCAAAGCCATATTCACACACAACATCAGACGCACATTCGACACCCAGTTTTTCTTTCCCCCTTGCATCCAATTCTAGCAACATATCATACGATTTGCGTGGTAACCTAAAATCATCCATGTGCAAAAGCTTTAACCAGTATCTACACACCTTACGGCTGAACAAATGGACAGTGGGTATCGGTGTGTTTCTTCTCCATAGACTAAATCATTAGAGACGCGCTTATCTAAACCTAAAAACCTTTTAAGTGCAAACAAATGTACTGCTTCACAATGTACAACCGCTTTCTCCAATCCCCAGATTTCAGAACCGTACAGCAAAATGGGCTGTATTTGAGAATCAAATATTTTTTAAAAAATAAATCAAGAGAATTATTATTCAATGCATTCAATCTTTTCATAACAGTTATCAACGCATTTTTTTGCTCTACTAGCAAGGTCTTTACAAGCGACGGTAAAGCTCAAACGTGTCGAGAAATAAATCCCCAAGTATTTATAAACATTTGAGACAGGCATAGCAATACCATCGAACATCCATCTCTCTCTAGCTGCCAGATAACCCCCCTTTCTAAACACAACTATATTACTTTTATTCAAATTCACTTTAAGTTCCAATGAGTTTGCCGCCCTGCATAAATTGTTCAGTTGACGCTGTAGACCCACTACTGTTTCTGACATTAAAAGAACATCGTCCCCTAACAAAAGAATAAACAATTCTAAGATATCCCTTGGAAATTTTGCCCCATGAAGACCATTATTAATACATCAATCGCCAGCTCATTAATGAAAAAAGAAAATAAAACAGGACTACACGCATCGCCCTGTCTTACACCAGCTGCACAGTTTATATATTCAGTCAATTCGGACCCGTTTCTAACTCTACTTTTCACAAGTTTATACATAGCTTTAATACTACAAAACAGTTTTCCTTTTACACAACCATTTTTCAACAGTACCCTCCACAAAAAATGCCTATTAATAGAATCAAATGCTTTTTTCAAAATCAATAAATGCAACATAAAATTTACGATTTGAACAGAACTGTTTTTGAACAAAGGCAAGAAGGGTAAACAAATGGTCAATAGTGGAATATCCTTTTTTTGAATCCAGCTTGATGTTCTCCAGTAATATTATTGAAATCCGCCCACTCCTGTAATCTTTTATTAATGATTGAACTATACAATTTACTGCTGATATCAACCAAAATAATGCCCCTGTAATTGTTAGGGTTATTTATGCTACCTTCTTAAACAGAGGCAAAATAATTTGACTCTGACCAGTTGTCTGGAAAAAGTCCATTATCAAAAAGTTTATTAAAGAATTTTTAAGAGAAAATCGATGATCTGGACACCAGCGTTTTTCAACAATTCTCCAACAATCTGATCTGGCCCAGCAGCTTTTTTATTCTTCAGTTTACGCAGTGCAAACAGCACCTCCTCTTCAGAAATAGGACGGTTAAAATATTCATTTTCTCCATCATTGTTTGCCATATCCTGCACATCCTCATCAACAATATCTTTTTCCAGTAGGTTTTTAAAAAATGTTCAAACCACGCTTCCTGAGAGATGTTGTTCTTCGGCTGGTTTCTTTTAAATGGACTCTTTTAACCATTTTCCAAAATTCTTGCTGTGAGGGAGAGACCTTATCATGTCATCAAGCAAAGTTTTATTAAACATTTTCTGCTTTCTTTTTAAAAGTTCTTATATTCTCTCCTTGCTATAACATAAATACTTCTATCTGTGTCCTTTAAAGTTCGCAAAGAAATTCTCAACAATGCTTGTGTTTTCCTTTTCATCACCCTACATTCAGTGTCAAACCAATCTTCATTTGACACCCCCTTTCTTGTTTGCACCTGCTTCTTCATAAATTCTGCACAACTTTTAATATAATCATTAAATAAATTCAAAGCCATGTTTATATCCACATCAATTAATTCTGTCGCACGTTTTAATTTAGCTAGCATTTCTGTATCGCACAAATTATTTCTGTAAATTAATGCATTATTGTCATTCCAAACGAACTTATCAAACACAATAACA
>JADBJO010030414.1:0-2500 GCA_016801955.1 Conus betulinus | reverse complement strand
TCCTTTTATGATTAAAGAATGATGCGATGGATTTTTTTTTTTTTCAAGCAGATCTTCAATACAATCTCTAGACTCGATGTTTTTGAAGAAAAATTGTCTGCTGTAGAATTCAAATTAAAGCCGTCACATAAATAATTTATGTTGGAACACCTTCGTTTGTTTTCGCTTTCTTTCTTTCACTTTTTTTTTTTTTTTTTTTCTGTCTTTTCTTTTCATCATCTTCATCCTTATCAACTTCTTTTTCTACCACACTATCACCATCATTCTCATCCTCTTCCTTCGCTTCCTTTCGGTCATTCTCTTCTTCTTCTTCTTTTTTTCTACTTCTTCTTCTTCTGCTGTTTCTCTTCTTCTTCTTCTTCTGCTTCTGCTTTTTTTTTTTTTTCTTTTTTTTTTTTTTTTTTTTTTTCTACTTCTTCTTCTTCTTTTTTCTTTTTCTTCTTCTTTCTGCTTCTTCTTTTTCTGCTTCTTCTTCTTCTTCTTCTTCTTCTTCTTTCCTTTCTTCTTCTTCTCTTCTTCTTTCTCTTTTTTCTTCTTCTTCTTTTTCTGTCTGTCTGTCTGTCTGTCTGTCTATTGGTCTGTCTCTTATTTTATTACAAAAACCACCGAGAGCTGGTCACGTTTAGATCATGTCTGTACAGAGGGTCCCACTGATAGATTTCACTGACTGACTGGGCGTTTTGCCTCAGAGTTTGTTTGGTCACTGATTGACTGGTCAGTTTGCCTCAGAGTTTGTTGGTCCACTGATTGACTGGTCAGTTTGCCTCGGAGTTTGTTGGTCACTGATTGACTGGTCGTTTGCCTCAGAGTTTGTTGGTCACTGATTGACTGGTCAGTTTGCCTCGGAGTTTGTTGGTCACTGATTGACTGGTCGTTTGTCCTCAGAGTTTGTTGGTCACTAATTGACTGGTCGTTTGCCTCAGAGTTTGTTGGTCACTGATTGACTGGTCAGTTTGCCTCGGAGTTTGTTGGTCACTGATTGACTGGTCGTTTGTCTCAGAGTTTTGTTGGTCACTAATTGACTGGTCGTTTGCCTCAGAGTTTGTTGGTCACTGACTGACTGGTCGTTTGCCTCAGAGTTTGTTAGTCACTGACTGACTGGTCGTTTTGCCTCAGAGTTTGCTCTGTTCTTGACTCACGCAGTGGAGAGGAGCGTCCAGCACAGGACGAAGGGCAGCAGTGGCCCGGAGGACAAGGACTTGCAGCCATGAGGAGAATCGCGCGGAGAAACTGACCGGCGGACAAACAGTCCACCACACTAGCTGACCAATAGCTGAAGGACTGCTGGCTGTTGACGTTGTCAGCAGACTGGAAAAAATAGAGAGAGAAGTGGCCTGGGTACTTGTCCTGAGACATAGAAAACACACACACACACACACACACACAACACACACACACACACACACACACACACACACACACCACACACATCACTCACTCACAGATCACTCACGCGCAAGCTCGAGGCGCGCGCGCGCACGCACGCGCGCGCAGCACACACACACACACACACACACACAACACGCACACCACGCACACACACACACACGCACACACACACACACACACACACACACACACACACACGCACACACAGAGGGAGTTAGAGAGAGAGAGAGAGAGAGAGAGAGAGAGAGAGAGAGAAGAGAGACGTTCGAGAGAGAGAGAGATAGACATAGCCTTTAAAACATGCACTCTCTCAGACACTACATTCACAAAACACTCAAAAAACGCTTGTGCGCGCGTGCACACACACACACACACACACACACAACACCACACCACACACACACACCACACACACACCACACACGTTATCCCCAGAGTCCCCATTCCTAATTGGGAACTTATCCCGGCAAGGTTTGATGATAAACAGACTTTTTTGCAAAGAATGTAATAATTACGTCTTAGGTGCTATGGCCCAGCCACATATTGACGATAGTTATCCTGATCACTTAAAAGTTTATACGACGGATCCCTATTAAATGGCAATGCTGGTTCCGGCTTTGTTATTCCTGCTTTGAAAGCAGATAAATCTTTTTCATCTTGGAAAGGGTTTTCTGTCTTTACGGCTGACCTGATAGCAATTCTAATGGCTCTGCATTATATTATCGACATTCCGCGTGATTTTTCTAGAATACTTTTTTTTGTTGATTCCATATCTGTTCTTCAAGCAATGGAATCTATTGCTGCCACTAATCGCGCCTAGATTATCACCGAACTAAAAATTCTGATCCATTTCTTTACATATAAAGGGATAACAGTGGGCTTTTGCTGGATTCCGTCACACTGTGGGATTGTAGGAAATGAATGGGCAGACAGAACTGCCCGTATGGGATCCAAAAACTCTTAAAATTCTGTCTATATCAAAATACCTTGGAGTCTTCAGGAAGCCTATGGACTCTTAAAAAGAGTCTCTTTTGAGTCTTTTCATAACCTGTATAAAGATTCAGAACTCTTAAAAATACATGCACAAGATTCTTCACTGAGTTGCTGTTCA
>JADBJO010030413.1:15000-17922 GCA_016801955.1 Conus betulinus | reverse complement strand
CGCACGTGTGCGTGCGCGAGCGCGGGGTATGTGTGAGTGTGTGTGTGTGTGTGTGTGTGTCTGTGTGGTGTGTGTGTGGGTGTGTGTGTGTGTGTGTGTGTGTGTGTGTTGTGTGTGTGCAATCGCTCACATGTGTGAAAAACTAGGTACGAGGGCAGGGGAATGAGCTGAGAGGCTCACAAACCTGCAGACTGTTATTTATGGGCAGCTTTCCTACAGAACAGGTTATAATCATACGCACAGGCGTACGAATAGAAAAAGAGAGACTAGCAAACAGACATACAGACAGACCTTTAGAGACGAGCGGACAGGCAAACAGACAGAGCAGGTTTACGCAGTGTGATTGGAAGATTTCAATTTACTCCGGGCTCTTTGACATGCGCTGGGCAAATCCATTCGTCACAATTTCCGCTTCCGGGCTAGAGTTTCCTCTGATGCAAGAGAAGGAAGAGGAAATAGAGGGGAAGATAGACAGAAGGACAAGGGGATGGGGGGGGGGTGGGTGGGGCGGGGGTGGGGGCTGGGGTTGGGTGGGGGGGGGTGACAGAAATTCGCACTGCCTGTCTTTGATGCAGGATTTATGTTTTTGATTGAGCGCAATTACTGGAACTTCCGATCGCATCAGTGTATCCTGAGGGTAAAGGATGCTGTAGATGCAGCAACGAGCATATCTAGATGACTGCAGAGATGGACATATGCATAGACGTGCGTGCGCGCACACATACAACACACAGACATACACACTCACACATACATACACGCGCGCGTGCGCATCACACACGCACGCGCAGATGCACACACACACATACACACACACACACGCATGCACGCACGTACGCACGCACGCACGCACGCACGCACACACACGCACGCACGCACGCACGCACGCACGCACGCACGCACACACACACACACACACACACACACACAACACACACATACACACACACACACACACACACACACACACACACACACACACACACACACACACACACACACACACACACATACACACACACACAGCTCAACAGCTAGATTATCTTTGTCCCATTCGAAATTACACGAAAGATTCTTTTGAAAAATGCAATATGATGTCACTTCTCTCTCACCTGCTCCTGTTGTTCCCCCGGTGCCTCCATGGGAACATAGACAAGCTATCTTTGATGTAGATTTTAAAAAATTTTACGGATGGTTCCGTTTGCCAGTTAAGTGCAGGTTCGGTTTTTGTTATTCCGCTTTTAAAAGTTCAAAAAGCATACAGCCTTGGAAAAGGGATTCTCTATTTTACGGCAGAATTGTATGCTATTCTTATGGCATTACTCTTTATTTGTGATAGTAATCATTCTTTCTGTAACATTTTATTCTGTGTTGATTCTAAGGCAGTGTTAGAAAGTTTGAAAGTTTGGGATGTTAAAACACGGAAAGATGTAATCTTTGAAATAAAGCATCTAATTAATTACATTATTTCCACAGGAATTAATGTAGTCTTCTGCTGGGTCCCTTCACACTGTGGTATTTATTGGAATGAAATAGCAGATAAACTAGCCAGACGCGGGGGGTAATGGAATAATGCTGCAAAAAGTAATTTGAAGTTAGATATATCTGAAATACATTCGTTATTGGATAGCTGTTTCCGAATTGAAAAGTCTCAAGAAAAATGTGTAATGGAAACATATCCTAGACATATTTCTAGTTTAATATACAAGATACGTTTGAACTCTTGGAAGACCAAATATTCCCAAAATGTAGCGTGTGCATGTTCTAAGCCATTATCTGGTGAACATATACTTTTCCATTGCCCCATTTTAAATGCTCTTTATTCAAAAGCAAACATTGAAATTTCGAAATCCCAAACCGGCTCACGCTATTTCTTTCAGTTCAGAAATTGTTGAGGTTGCAAAAATTATCTCTCAATCTCAAATTAGCATATTTTTATAATTATGATAGTGTAGTTTATATTTAAATCCAAGTGTGAACAGACTATAAAACAACACACAACAACAACAACACACACACACACCGCATTAAAGGGAAATATATCTATGCGTGCGTGTGTGTGCGTGCGTGCGTGCGTGCGTGCGTGCGTACGTGCGTGAGATAAGTGTTCAGAAAGGCTCTTTCGTTGCATTTCAGTTCCTGTCTCAGTTGAAAAATACTCCATGTTGTATAGCCAGAATGATATTCTCACCGTTTTGACAGGACCGGGCTTAGAGCTTGCCCGTGAAAGCGAAGTAGAGGCCTCAGAATACGTTCACTCTCGATCCCCATCTGTAGAAGCAAGATTTACCCAAGAGTTTGAAGTAAGCATGGACAAAGAGTTTGCGGGAGTAGGTGGTCACATATATCAACCGCATTCCTCACGTGGTCATACCACAATAAAGTATTGCTATTGACTCCTCCCAAAGCAGCATGGAAATCCACATCATCATTATGTTTGGTATCAATGTATAGGGGAGCAGAAGAAACGGGGCTGGTTTTGCTGTCACAGTCTGGTGGTTACTGTATGTTTGGTGTTGTTTGTGGTCAAAACATATAAAAATGATGTAATTCATGCCGTTCGATTAACTGACGAATACTTTCTTGCAATAAATAAAGGCAGCTCGTATGCAGCTTTAGAATGGTACGTACGGCCGATTGTATTACCTGCAAACCAGATTAGATGCCTGCGAGGATAAATATTGATCATAAGAATACCTCCTTAGACTAAGAGTTAAAGAACTCCATGTAAGACAGGAAGAAGAAAAAAAGAGCCATGTCCATTATTGAAAAGAGGCCGACATTCGCCGGTTTAGAATGATGGCATAAGTTCACATATATCATTTGGATGTAATGCATGGTAAGTTACATCGAAAGCCTTCGCAAAGTGTACACTTAGAACTTCATGCATTCGAGAGAGCCACTAAACCAATAGACTAGTCA
>JADBJO010030413.1:5000-10000 GCA_016801955.1 Conus betulinus | reverse complement strand
GCAGGTCAGTCGTTGAGTGCCTACCTTACATTGGTTGTGCCTTTTTTTTTTAAATCATTGTATGTGTGTGTGTAGTGAATGTACACATGTGTATGTATGGATGTGTGGGCACGGGTCTATGTGTTTGAGCGAGAGTATGTGTGTGTGTGTGTGTGTGTGTGTGTGTGTGTGTGTGTGTGTGTGTGTGTGTGTGTGTGTGTGCATGATGTGCGTGTATGTGTATGCATGAATGTGTGTGTGTGCGCGTGTGCGTATGCGTGTGTGCGCACTTGTGTGTGTAGGTTCACGTGTGTGTGCGTATGTGTGTGTGTGTATGTGTATGTATGTATGTGTGTGTGCGTGTGTGTGTGTGTGTGTGTGTGTGTGTGTGTGTGTGTGTGTGTGTGTGTGTGTGTGTGTGTGTGTGTGAAACGAGAAGAAAATGCTGTAAGGAATTAAGTCACCGAAAAACTAAGACCATTGTAAGTAAAGAGTATTACATGTGGGGGAGGGGGGGGGGACTGTTCGAGCCTATGCTTGAGGACCCATTTAAGTTACAACAAAAGATGTCATCGGTCGAGTGGTCAGCTCTACTGTTCAGTAGCCAAACGTTGTCAGTACACACGTACTGACAGCAGATAAGAGTTGTGCAGAGCAGCCTTTATTTGGATCTCCCAAGAGAAAAAGGCAAACAAGAAAAACGTTAAAGGAACGAGAGAGAGAGGGGGGGGGGGGGGGCGGGGGGGGTTACGAATGGGAAGGAGGAAGAGGAGAGAGAGAGAGAGGAGAGAGAGGAGAGAGAGAGAGAGAGGGGAGGGTGGGGTGGGAGAGATGTGGGGGTGGGAGGGGAATTTGACGAAGGAGAAGAGAGGGAGGAGAGAGCGAGTGAGTAAGAGAGAGGAGAGAGAGGAGAGAGAGAGAGAGAGAGAGAGAGGAGAGAGGAGAGAGAGAGAGAGAGAGAAGAGAGGAGAGAGAGAGAGGAGAGAGAGAGATGAGAGGAGAGAGAGGAGAGAGAGAGAGGCGGGAGAGAAGACGGAGGAGAGAGAGAGGAGGAGAGAGAAGACCGGAGAGGAGAGAAGTGGAGGAATAGACAGTGGAGAGGAGAGACAGAGATAAAGGGAACTCAGGAGAGGAATCTGACAGAGACAGTTGAGAGAGAGAGAGAGAGAGACTAGAGTCTCTGAACGGAGAGGATTGGAGAGAGAGGAGAGCGGAGAGAGGAGAGAGAGAGAGAGAGAAGGAGGGAGGAGAGGGATGAGAGAGAGAGAGGGACAGATAGAGACACAGTGAGAAATAGGGAAATAGACAGTATGAGAGACAGAGATTCAGGCCTTGAACCGACAATTGAAGGATAGAAGGAGAGAGATGCGGAGACGGAGACGGATATGGACAAGGATAGGGATAATTATTTTTTTTAAAAAGGCCGTAATTCCTCCTGAAGGGGGTGGTATATACATACAATGCATAATTACAAGAATCATACATCCGGTGCAAAACTAAAAGGAGATCATCGCTTATGAATAAAATAAATCGTATATTCAACTCAAAGGGGACGAGAACGATATCAATCACGTACAGCTAATGGAACGGATTTTGAACGCCTTTAAATACAAAGAGATGGCAAAGGTGACAAGTAAGATGCGGAGGTGACAAGTAAGATGAGCAAAGTGGTGCCCATGACATTTTGATGGGAGAAACTGGTTTCTAAGTGTATTCAAGACACGACAGCAAAACACAAAATGAGCCTCACTTTCACAAGCCTTTTTACACAAAGGACGAACAAGTTCCGTCTCTGTACACTCGTTATGATAACAATATCGATGAACGTTAATATCAGACAATCCAGATATAAATCTTGTCGTTATGTATTTCAAATGGCAGTCTTTTTGTAGAAATAAGTAGATTGGGAGACGATATAGTGGATTGAAGAGTCTGTAAAAATCACATCTACTATCATCTTGAGTGAGAGCATTCCAGTCCTGCCATCTACAGTCAATATGCCTGGCATGAAGCATTTGAAAGAGAGAGAGAGAGAGAGAGGAGAGAGAGAGAGAGAGAGAGAGAGAGAGAGACAGGGAGGGAGGGAGTGAGAGAGAGAGAGATAGAATGAATGAATGAATGAATGAATGAAGTTTAATGATATTAAGCTGTACAGCCCATGTAGCAAATCGGCGCGATGTACAAAGACAAAACGCGACTCGATTTCGATTTTCATTGACATGGAAACCATAGCAATGTCTTTTTCTTTCGCTTTACATGACAAAATCACGAACGAGAAAATGTTAGTGGTCTACATTCACTGTCAGTTCTGTAGATGACGGTCACCCCAGGTAAAACTGGATCAATCCGTGGAGAGCGTGCAGCCGCTGTAGAGCACGTGCTTGGGTCTCTGCATGCTTCGTGTTGCCAACACGTCGTCCTCTCCGAAGGCTGGCCAGTTTTAACCCATTCCTCCGATGACATGTGTCTTTCTTCTTGCTTAATGTACCAAAATAAACAATCGTCCTCCGCGCACGGATCGCAGGAATACTCCAGAACGACATCATCTGATTCACATAGCAGCACAACCACATCATCCGTTTGATGAAACACGACCTTCCTAAATGCGTTGTTTCTGTGGGAATCTCACAATCGTCTCTGCACCTGTCGATCTGTCAGAGTAGCGACATAATTCTTTACCACACCCGTGTCAAAGCCGGCGACTATTTTGTCGATCGCTTGTTCTGGGACTTACGTCGATGTCTGACGGATGGATTTCTGGATCGCTGATGTTACACTCCGACAGATCGGAGCGCAAAGACAGAAGCGCATCCTGAGAATGCGACGGGTCACCTTCATCGCGAACCTGATTGATGTGTTCTTCTGCTCTGTGCTGTGTACTGTGCGCGTCCGATTCGGTGTTAGGCTCGGCTAGTTCATTGGCATCACTAGTAGTACCGAGACCAGCACCACCAACCTGCTCAGGTTGTTTCTGTGCAGGCTCTCTCTTGATCCGTCGCACCTTGATTGGTCTCTTCGATCCCGTCGCACCTGGCTGGGGGTTCTTCTATAATACTAAACTGCTGTCGTTCTCCGCGCGTCCGGACAGGATCCGGCTGCATTTTGTTGGTCACTGGGCTCTGCTTCAGTAGTACCGAGACAACTGTGTTGTTGCCTGCTCAGGAATTTTCCAACTGTCAGTTTTAGCCGGGCTATTGTCATGGCATCGCTGCTTGGCGTTTAGGGCTCTCTCTTGATCCCGTCGCCGCAGGCTGGCTGGGGGGGCTTCTTCCTATAATACTAAACTTGCGTTCTCCGGTTCAGGACAGGATCCGCCATTGTTGTTGACACTGGGGCTGACCGGCTTCAGTCGTAGAACGACAACTGTGTTGTTGCCTTCTCCTGTAATTTTCCAACTCGAACAGAGTTTTCAGTCAGCTGGGCGTTTAGGGCCGTCTCCGCAGTCGCTGGAAGTCCAGTAACTGGCATTGTCATAAGAACAATGGAAAACAATTGCCGCAGCTGCAATAAATGACGCCCTGTCGCTTCGTGTCAAACCACGAAGAGAGAGAGAGGAGAGAGAGAGAGAGAGAGAGAGAGTATGATAATACATTATCTTCCGAGACTACACGCTTCTCAGACAAGTCTTTTTTGGCCATGAACTCATTACGTTCTAAGGGGCGAGGCCACATCCATGTCAGAACTCACCGGTGTCCCTCTGCTCTAAGATTTTTTTGTCTCATTCCTTGGGCTACTCTCGATCGAACCTGCACCTTTAGAGGAGGTGGTCGTCTCAACCTTTCCATTTTTCAGTCGCCTGTCTTACCTACATGGCTATGGGATACCCGTTCTATAGAGATAGTTTTAACACTATCAACACACACCCTCGTTCTGCTCTATGTGTCCAGTTAACACTGCGGTCACGGCACTGCAATTCCTTCAGGACACCTGATTTTGACCATTTTTAATCAATTTTCCTTAAAAAGCGTAAATCCGACAGTGACTTTATTTTTTGTACTGTGAAGTAGAGCTATTGTCATCATCTTCTTGATGATAAATGTTCTAAAAGTCGAAATAATTATTTTGTGTTGTTTGGTTGAGTTGAAAATGACAGACTTCGAACAAAGAGCAGTGATTCAGTGCTTGAATACGCCAACGGATTGGTTGCTTTCTCTTTAAATCAGCCAATGAAATCGACTGTCAGTAGCTTGCTAACTGGAATGATATGACGTTGGAAGGACTCTATCTGCACGACGACACCACTGATTCAAAATTCTGCAGGAATTTCGGTCATATTTATTTTTACAAGACAGTCGTTATCTTTCTCGCGACGTGTCCTGAGTGACAGACCGCTTGCCGCGAGTATTTTCGCCCCACGTCGCCGAGTGGTAAGTCGGGTGCCGCGATCATTCTCGCGGCGTGTTGCGAAAAAGTTTAAAAGTTAAACTTCCAGTTCCACTTCAGTCCACCAGGACTAGATCCAGCTGAAACTCTTTTTTCTGCTGCTTCTGACATTGCTTCTAGTTTGTGATCCTCATCTTGTTCGCAGAAATCGGCTAGTTGTTCCACGAGGTTATACTCCGGCCCCGGGGTTAACTGCCAGAACCTAGTATCTCATATAAATATATAAGACAGATACTGGGTTCTGGCAGTCAATCCTCGATGTATTATATTATGATGAGTCTACAAACCTCTTACTCTGATCTTCATGGTGGAAATCTTTGGCTAGGAAGCCAGACTCTCTCGAGGTGCTGGGAAGGCTAGCCTACCTTTCAGTTTTGCTTTGTTGTGCCTCCCGACCTTGTCAACGTTTTGAAAGGATGGTTTTTACTTTCGTTTAGAGTTTGTAAGGGAGGGGGTATTTTTAGGGTGAAAGTATATACATGGAATAGATAGATAGATGCATACATACATACATAGATAGATGCATGGATGGATGCATGATTGGATGGTTGTGTGGATGGATGGATGGATGGATGGATGCATACTTACATGCATACATACACACACACACACACACACACACACACACACACACACAC
>JADBJO010030412.1:10000-17923 GCA_016801955.1 Conus betulinus | reverse complement strand
CCCGGCCCACACCCCCCACCCACCCCACACCCCCCACCTCCCCCCCCGGCTCACACAAGCGGTGTGACTGTTGAATAGTCCGGCTTTGAGTACGTTCCTGCACTGACTTCTTGATTCATTTCCACCTGCGTTTTGAAAGCTACGAGGAGAAGGTACGAGAAAACCCTGTTTTGATATGGCACTGGTCAGAAGGGCTCTTTGCTTCTCGGCTTCAGCATCTCACAACCCTGATTCACAGCTCGCGTCATGAACATTGCCTGGTGTGTGATTATGAAAAAATGACAGGTATCTGAACATTACTATGGTCCCCCCCCCTACCCCACCCCAACCCCACCTCCCCGCCCACTTTGTGTGTCCTTGGTTTTATGCTGCCTCGTTTGGCATTTGCTTCCGTACACAAAGAAGCAGGACATCGATCGACTCGAAAAGGTACCACGACTAGCCGCCCCGCTTTATTTGTAACAACTGTAGAGACAGGGATCCAGGCTGTGTCACCAAGATGCTCCCAGTACCTCCAGCTACCACTTCTGGAGGACCGCCGAAGACAGCTTCGACTCACCATGCTGTGTAAGATTGCCGGCGCGACCCTGGTCCCTGCCATCACCCAGGCAAAACCTTCCTCACCCCCAGCAGATCAAACCAGGCGCGGAGAATCAAGCCAAACACAATTCACAGACTGTATAAGCCAAAACCCGCTACGAAGGCAGACCTACAACAACAATAGAGCCTTCGTCATACAACACCACTGCAACAGAACAACGTGAAAGACCTGACCTTATATATCTTTGTTTGATGACCAGTTTTTCGGACCGTGGCCAAGATGCGAGGTCATCTCTTTTGCTCAGCTGTTGATGGTATTCTGCAATGGAGGAGTTGATTCCCTTCCCCCACTGACTACCTTCATGATAAGTGTTGTGTGTGGTTGTGTGTGTGTGTGTGTGTGTGTGTGTGTGTGTGGTGTGTGAGATGAGAGAGAGGAGGAGGAGAGCGATTTGGATTTGAGAGTGGAGAGAGGAGAGGGAGAGTCGGAGATTTGACGCATGGAGAGAAAGGACCGAGATGCAGAGAGGGTTTCGAGAGGCGAGAGAGGAGATGAGCCTTGAGACCGAGAGCGAGAGGATCTGAGAGAATGAGGAGAGAGAGAGATGAGGAGGAATGGATCGAGAGAGGAGAGTGCGAGAGGGGGTGAGACGAGGTTTGAGGAGAGAGCCTTAGAAAAGGGAGCGAGAGTTTGATGAGACGAAGAGAAGAATAGGGAGAGAGAGGAGAAGGGGGGAGAGACGGAGAAGAGACAATAAAGTGCGTACGTTGCGTATTAATCACTGCAGAGGTTACTGTGTTTTTTTACAGCAGAGGTTACTGTCTTGTTTACAGATGTTGTCCCACCGACCAGCGCGCCTTAAAACAGCCAGTGCAGTCTCCACTCTAAGCTAGCCCGCGTTATCCTGTATGGAAATCATAATATGCAAGTATTTCAGCCTTTCTTTTGGAGAGAGAGAGAGGAGATTTTTGAGCAAGATGAGTGGAACAGAAGATTTGTTCAGTTTCAGACCCCATAGCCCACAATTCGAAGGGTGCGTTGTCTGATCCCCGTCGATCACTATTATGAATCAAACGACAACAGCATTACTAAGACTAAGTTATGTGACTAGTGTCAACCTCCATCATCTCTGGGAGTCAGACCCGTAGACCACAAGAAAACATCTTAGCAGCAACGTTTCACGGAACCTTACCAGAGGTGGAAAACAGATTCGAGAGAACATGATGAAAAGAACAACATTGACTTGCACCAGTTCGTAACGATTATATCAACGCACTGAAATTTACTGCCTGCCAGGTGACAAGCAAAATTGGGTAGTTCAAAGACCGAGAACAATTCTCTTCTCTCTGAAGGCTTATAAAGATATGTGTGGCACAAAGTTTTCTACGATCTGTTCGTTTTGTCTACTAAAAGTAAAGTTTAATGTGAAATCGCTGAGATTGACGTAATATTCTGAATGGATTAAAAAACTGTGTCTCAAATTTTATCATTCAAACACAGGGCAAAAAAAAAAAAAGTGAATTTTCATCATCGGAGGAGCAGAGATTACTACACAAACTCGACAATCTGTTTCCACGTTCATCATTTTTTTACATCTTGAACTATGCACCAATAAATCGGACACTCCAAATCTAAATTCTTGTTAGAAGGTATTGAACAAATCTGTCCAAACCCAGAAATAAGTTATGGCTCAAGATCATGTGATGTACCTGAATTTATTTGTAGTTTATAAATCTATCACTGTTTTATACAAGATAATTCCGAGTCTGCTACCTGCAGTTCGACCAGTCCTTCATTTGAAAAATCTTCTATAAATATAAAGGAATTTAGAGAGAGAGATGAGACGGACCGAGAGAGAGTGGAGGTTTTTCGATGAGGAGAGAGAGGAGGGAGGGAGGGGGGGGCGGTGAGAGCCCCAGGGGAGGGGAGGCTAAGAATACAGTCAAAGTCCAGGTCAAGTACAGGTTGCACACGCAAAACCGTTGTGAACGCACCAACTCATCTTCGGTTTCTGTGTCACAGTCAGGGAGAACTGACTATCAAGCTACCACCTTTAATTAATTTGTTGTAATGCTGCAACGTTTGTGGCATTTCCGATCTTCAGGCTTAGATGACACAAAGGTAAAGAGTAAAGAGCCAACTGAAAAACGATTAGTTAGTACCGCCTCGTTTGGCCATCCAGGTTTGTTCGTGACCCATCACTTTTGTTACACTGGATTCCGTTGGACGCTGTCATTAAGGAGGCAGTATATTGTCCAGTGTTACACTGGATGTTCGGCAACTGTCATTCCTGCAGTACATTGTCAGTGGTAACACTGGGTGAGACACTATAATTCCTCTGCACGTACATTGTTCAGTGTTTTTACACTGGCGGTGAGACACTATCATTCCTGCCAAGTACATTGTGTTACACTGGGTTTGAGACACCATCATTCCCTGCAGTACATTGTCAGTGTTTGACACTGGTGTGAGACACTTTCATTCTGCAGTACATTGTGTTTACACTGGGTGAGACACTTATCATTCCTGCAATACATTGTGTTGTTACACTGGGTGAGACACTATCATTCTGCCAAGTACATTGTCAGTGTTACACTGGGTGAGACACCATTATCATTCTTTGCAGTACATTGTGTTACATTTGTGTGAGACAATATCATTTCTGCAATACATTGTGTTACACTGGGTGAGGACACTATCATTCCTGCAGTACATTGTCAGTGTTAACGGACAAGTGGACCACTTAGCGAGACTGACTATTATTTATAAATTAATGCAGTACATTGTTTGATGTCGGATTAATATCCAGTTACTATACGGAGCTTTGTCCGATTAATTGTTGTTCGGATCTTTATGGACAGAGAATTGTGCAGCCAAAATAGCCCAGTCTGTGGTTTTGTATTTAAAGTCTTTCAGACTTGATTTTACTGTACTATACGGCATTCAATCATTGTGGGTGCGTAGGTCGAAAAAAGCCATTTGTATTCATCGTCTTAGATACGCCTGTGAGAAGGAAACATTGTATTCATCAAGATGGGTTGAAGGTTGACGGTACCAGACTGATATTCAGTGTGTAATCCACTCACGCTGCGATCTTCATTATCTTTAATTGCTACACTGTTTATGAGCATGTCAATCAACCGTTTTTGAATCGCGTCTCGTCTATGTCAAGGATTGGTCAGTTCTCTCGTTATATGTCTGATTTCCTTTTCTTCAAGTGCCCCTTTGACATGCAGCAGACTTGCTTTCTTACTTGCAGCTCGGGGGGTGTCATGATTTTCTTCAGGTCGTCTCTCAAGACTAACATTTTCTGCTCCTCTCCTTGTCTCATAATAGCAGTTTATATATATAATATATATATAGATATATAGTATCGATATATTATATATTATATATATATATATAGTACATATATATAGGGGAACAAAACTGCTTTGGATTGAGCTAGATGGTGTTGTTAACTCTATCTACGAAGCTGCCAATCTGTGTGCCCGAGAAAGGACAGCTGCGCTGACAACACAACAAAAGAGACAGGCAGGGAAAGCAGCCAGCCAGCAATCAAGGGCAGGTCAACGGACATTGCACCTTCCAAGATGGATGTCATCACACATTCCGTGCAAGCATTGGCTTGATCAGCCACATGCGTAGGCACAAATGATTCTCCCCTTATTTTACCCCCACCCACCACACCCTCTCCCGCACCCCTCCGTCCCACAACCAATTGATGACTGAAGTGGTACTCGTCGATTCGACGGTATACACGAACAACAGGTAAACAGGTGTGTGTGTGTGTGGTGTGTGGTGTGTATGTGTGTGCTGTGTGTGTGTGTGTGTGTGTGTGTGTGTGTGTGTAGTGGAGTGTGGTGTGCTCGAGAAACGTATGTTGCATGTGTGTATATGTGTGTATGTTTTTGTGATTTGCATCCTTGTGTGTGTGTGTGTGTGTGTGTGTGTGTCGTGTGTATGGTTGTGTGTGTTGTGTGTGTGTGTGTGTGTGTGTGTGCTCACGCGTGTGTGCGTGCTTGCACACGTGCGTGCGTAACGTGAGGTGTGTGTGTGCGTGTGCGTGCGTGTATGGTGTGTGTGTTTGTGTGTTGTGTATGTGTGTGTGTGGTGTGTTGTGTGGGGTGTGCTGTGTGTGTGTGTGTTTTTGGTGTGCGCCATGCGCACGTGGTAGTGTCCATGCGCACCAGTGAGGTATGAAGCTGAGAGAGATAGAGAAGAGAAAAAACAGACAACGAATGAAGAGAGAGAAGAGAGAGAGAGAGAGAGGAGACGAGAGATTGAGGAGGATGAGAGGAGAGAGAGAGAGAGAGTTGGGGGGGGGGTTAGGAAATATTACAAATGCAGAAAGTTTACAAATTTCCATTGTGTTCAAATTGTTAAAAGAAGATAATGCTTTTCTCTGATTACCGCAAAAGTTGGTCATCACCACACTCAGTTCCCATCATGCAGTCGATGTCTGTGTGTACAGCTATGTCCAGGCAACACTTCTGTGGACAGACAATTGAGACAGTTATACAAATCTGTTGATATCCAGTGGATAGGTAAGCAGCAGGTGCGCGACGCGCGTGCGTGGTATATATATATATATGTGTGTGTGTGTGTGTGTGTGTGTGTGTGTGTGTGTGTGAGTGTGTGTGTGTGTGTGTTGTGTGTGTGTGTGTGTGTGTGTGTGTGTTGTGTTATGTGCTGCTGGATGGTGGAGGAAGATATGTGGGGTGGGTATTAGCTATTTAAAAATGATCTCTGTAATGACAGTAAGAAGAAGAACGGTAGTGTTTGCTTGCTTAACTAAGCACTTTCATTCCTCTGAACAGGGTAATAATGTTGTTAGTGTTGCGTTAACGAGTCTGCTGGCACTGAACTCCATTCGGCAACAAAACCAGATGTCAGTTCCGTGCAGCGTCATGATCAAGATCGCGAAGAAGCTGGAAGTGGAGTTTTTTTTTTTTTTTTTTTTTTTTTTTAATTTTTTTTTTCTTTGTCGTGTGTTGTACCTGAGCCTAGTCAATGCCACAACAGTCGCCTCTACATGACGAATGTAGTCGAGTCAAATTGGAAGGCAAAGCACTGCCCTTTTTCCTTATAGGGCTCACACCGGGAAGAGTAAAAATCAAAACCCATACCATTTCATTTTCATCCACTTAAAGGCTTTGTTCTTCGTTGTAAACAATTCCCTATGATCCTAGTTTTATGTAGTCTTTCAAATTCGGTATGGTTTTTCCTCACACGCATTCGTTTGAGACATAAGATAAGACTTGACACTTTGTTTATTGTGCTACTATATTTTCAACTGTTAAGCGTTTAGAGTTACGAGACATATGTGCCAGAAGAAATGAAAGCGGAGAGTGGGAAAAAAAAGAAAAACAGTTCAGATTTTAAAAAAAAAAAAAACCTGTATAGCAGGATAAGAACATCTCCAGGAAAAAAAAAAGAGTTGGCCCGGCTTGTATTGTTATATTTTTTATGTTGCTTGCTTAAGATTCTGGTTTTAAAACACTGTTGCATATGGATGTGGAATGACTGGTCACCTAAGCTTGCATGATGTTGCTTGAACCAGACAGAACCGGCCAAAAAAAAAAAAAAAAAAAAAAATCTGTTGGAGTTTCAAAGGTGTGCGTGTGTGTTGTGTGTGTGTGTGTTGTGTGTCGGTGTGTGTTGTGTGTGGTGTGTGTGTGTGTGATAGATAGAGAGAGAGAGAGAGTGGAAAGAGAGAGAGAGAGAAAGAAAGAGAGAGATACAGACCAGACAGTCAGACAGACACAGACAGACAGAGAGAAGAGAGAGACAGAGAGAGACAGGACAGACGGACAGAGAGAGAGGAAAAAGAGATGGAGAGAGAGAGAGAAGAGAGAGACAGACAGACAGTCAGACAGACAGAGAGGAGACAGACAGACAGAGAAGACAGACAGACAGACAGACAGACAGACAGAGAGACAGAGAGAGAGAGACGACAGACAGACAGACAGACAGAGAGAGAGAGGAGAACTTACTGCATCTCCCACTGTTAAACATCTCCATCAAGTTCGCAAACCATGTGGTCAGCACAACACGTGTCGTTGCTGTTACAGTCTCCATGCAGCGGAATACTGAGGGACGAAACAAAATGCCACAACTGGTTACCGTGTTAAGCACCAAAGCCTTTAGTTACAGCGTAACACACACAACATCGCACTGCGGTTAGAGAGAAAAGCAGGCCACAAGCAGCGCGAATGCATACAAAAAAAACATTACAGGCATTGTTTCCTGCCGGCCGGTGGGACAGAAGTCCAAAGCAGGACCAGAAGTTCAGTTATAAAAAAACAGCCATCCATGTCCAACAAAACATTACATGTTTCCTGCAGCAGGAGCGCAAAGCGGGGACCAGAAGTCCATTATAAAAGTCAGCCATCCATATGGTCCACTACACATTACATGTTTCCAGCTGCAGGAGCACAAAGCGGGACCAGAAGTCCATGATTAAAAACCAGCCATCCATGTCCACAAAAAATTACATGGTTTCCTGCAGCAGGAGCACAAAGCGGGACCAGAAGTCAGTCAGCATAAAAACCAGCCATCCATGTCCACAAAACATTACACTGTTTTCCTGGCTGCAGGAGCGCAAAGCAGGGCCAGAAGTCAACAAACTGAGATCCACTCATACAACTACATTACTACAGTCACTGTTTCCCGCAGTCAGGACGAAAGCAGAGCCAAACGTCGGTTACATGGAACTGCGATCCATGCATACATAAACATTACATTCACCGTGTTCACTTCCACAGCATCTCTCGATTACATGTGTTTTAAAACTGCCGATAATGATCGTGATTAACTTAAATGAGAACATCATTAGAGACTGCCCCTCCCCCTACCTTCTCCTGCCACTCCCACACACCACACACACACACACACACACCGGTCGTGTCAACTGAGGAAAGAATTGCCATTATTGGGGTAGGCCTTTTCAAACTGACATTGAACATTCACAGTCAGACCAGACTTTTGCGCTAGCTTTCGTTTTGTTGTGTTCGTTTACGGGAAGCATGCGCACAGTTTATCAAAATCTCGAATACGTTGCTAGAACGTCTGATGGACTATATAACTCACATGACTGAATGTCTTTTCATCAGAATTTACTACTGCTAAACCAGATGTTTAAAACATAAAAGGCAAAAATTGTTTTTCCCTAATAGCTTGCTGGTTTGATATAAAAGAAAAGTTAAACAAACAAACAAACAAACAAAAATAACCTGAAAAACAAGATCCAAACTGTGATGTATATACGTCGTTTTTTTTTTGTGTTCAGAAGACAATGTAACACTGGAGATTGGCATCTTTTCACATCACCAGCTAAAGTTTATATAAATATAGTAAACGTGGCTCCATATGCCAACCTT
>JADBJO010030412.1:0-5000 GCA_016801955.1 Conus betulinus | reverse complement strand
GTGATTTTCGTTGTCGTTGTTTTTTTTGTTGTAAAGCTGTGTGTAGTATTGCTAAAATCCGTTTACCATTGTCTGAGGATTGTCAGTTAAAGACTGATTTACACACAAGGAAGCAATAATGTTGGCCAGCCTCTTGCGTCCTTTTTTAATCGCAGAAATGTGTTTTTCCCTCATCCGTCTTTATCCACTTGACTCCTGATCTAATTTGAGCGCCTTGTGCCATTTAAAAAAATTCTTACAGCTCTGTTTCTTTTCAAAAGTTGCTGTGCTTTTGTTGCCAAAGAATTATCAAGGGGAGTGTCTGACAGTTTTTTATTCAGTTTCTCCAGCTGTTTTGACTTTGGTATGTTTTTTGCTGTAGCCCCTTTCAAAAGTTTATACAAAATGATTTATATCTTACTTTAAATATTTCCAACGCATTTTGTGTGAGGATCAATAAAGTTAGTTGTTTCGTTAAGGAAATCTTCCTCAGACGCAGGCACCCGCTAATGTACTTACGTGCGTGCGTGCGTGCGCGCGTGCGCACGTGCACGCACGCACGCACGCACGCACGCACACACACACACACACACACACACACACACACACACACACACACACACACACACACGTACAACGCGCCACACACGTATACGCGCGCGCGCGCGCCTTTAAACACGTAATCGTCCGTTTACATTATGTTCTCATAAGTCATTGCCTATATGTGATTATTTGTCTTTCGTTTATGTCACAAGTCCTGAAGACGATCTATGACCGAAACGTTGGAGATCTTTGCTTTGTTTTTCTTTCTCTATTTTCAACTCTTCTGAGCATCCTCAAAGATAGTTTGTATTGCATCTTCCTCAGACGGTAATAAGCTGCTAGATTTCCAGTGTCGTGGGGCTCTTTGAAAATTCGTATTAAATGCGCTTTCCCAAGTTTGTGGTTTGAGTATTGGAATATTGCAATATTTGCTTCTCGTATGGATGTGTATGAAAAAAAATCACAGAACAAGTAATCAATTCTTCCTGCATTAAAAGGGGTAGATTTGGACAAGGTGTAAACTCTGAAGTCAGAATTGAATGTTCGCCAGGGTATCTTTCTAGTCATGGAATGTTAATGAATCCGAAAGAGCTTCTTTTTTTCCCCTCTTGTTGTGGGTGGGGGATTTCCTGCAATGTTGTCAGTGGGGTTTACTGCTGTGTTAAATTCTCCCATAACCCACAGATAATCATGATCTTGTCCTTGTAGAATTCTACTGAATTGATTTTAAACTGCTGTTTTATCACTTGTTGAGTTAGGCGCATAGCAGTTACCTATGAGATAAGTTTTTTGCTTTCGATGCAATCTTTATTAACAGCATTCGATCTGTTGCTTGGATGAGTTCCGTTTTCATTTTTTAATAATATATGAGGATAGATAGTCCATTTCTCCTTTTGTGCCTGGACGGTTATAGGCGTTTTCTTTTTGTCCATTATGCACACTGATTTCCTGTATCATATCTTCTGTTACATATGCTTCTTGCAGGCATCGACGTGTCTAGATTTTGTTTTTTGATGAAACTAAATGTTCTTCTTTACAAAATCATTTCTAAAGCATGCACATTGATTGTACCAATACAAATGCTGGGTTTTTTTTTCATAGGACATTGAATTAGATTAGTGTGCCACACTCGTTACTTCGTAACCCAAAAAGGTTTGTGCTAGATCATAACGCGCACTTTCAGAGCATAGAGCTCCACACCAATCTCTTTTCACGAGCCTCTTCTATTCCCTCTGTTTTGGATGTGGAGGGGTATATGTGGAAGAGGTTTTTCGTCCCCTTGTTCCCCGAACACTAAAAGGATATTTGTACAACAGAGCCACTCGTGCCCCAGCAAGCCCGGTACAGAATTTCCCTCTAGGATTAGCGAGTCTCCATGCTGTTTTTGCTCTGGGTATATTTGCCACAGTTGGAATTTCTCTCCCCGTCCCCCTCTCCCCCCTCCCCCCCCCCCCCCCCCCCCCCCCCCCCCCCCCCCCCCCCCTGCTTCTTCTGCTGCTCCACAGATGTCAAACGGTGTTGGAAGGATTCGTGTCGTGGTAAAGCCCGTGCGGTCACGTGCCCTGTTCCCACTGACTGGGCCGCGCCAGCCACCGCCATTTTGCCCACCCGTCCCGAACTGGTTCAACTAGCCGTGTTTTTCATCCGTGCTTTGATTGACGAGATGGTTTCACAGAGGAAAAGACGAATAAATGCTACCTCTGGAGCAAACAGTGAAACTCTACAGTATGCTTTGAAGCATCCACGTCCTCCTAATCGTATTGGATCCATAAATCACACTGAACGGTTGAACACATGTGGCTACTGACATCCAGGCGGGTGGACGCCCCAGTATTATTATGATTATGATGATTATATTATGATTATTATGATTATTATTATTATTATAATTCTCCTGTTTTGTTCTTCTTCTTATCATCATTTCATCATCATTATATCAGTATTGTTTATTATTATTATTATGTTATTGTCATCATTATCCATTATTATTTTCATTCTTATTATTATTACTATTCTTATCATTATTGTCATCGTTATTACTATTACTATCACTACTGTTAATGTTGTCTCATCATTTCAAACCTTCCTGCTTCAGATCTACGCTCTCATCCATCCCCTTCCCCCCAACTGTCTCTTCCATTTCTCATACACACCGCCAAACACGGGCTGGTCCTGTCACGCCTCAGCCGTGACAGTCTACAAGGAGCAACCAAATACAAGTCATCATCACCAGTGACTGACACTGCACTGTTGCTCAGCCATTTTCTTCACTGGTTTTCATCAATTGAGGTTGAAGATGATGCAGATGGCATCCCCCCTCTAGTCAGAGACTACATCGCAGGGGCTTTGTACTCAATCCTCTGCTTGAGAATTTGCCTTTGCATCAACGAGGCCCGACATCAACACGTACATATGCATCATTGAACACTAACTGTGAGTAACACTAGATACCCACACATGCATCATTGAACACACTAACTGCGAGCAACACTAGATTACCCACACATGCATCGTTGAACATTAACTTGAACAACAACTGGATGCACATTTACATGCTCATCATTTGAACCTTAGACCTTGAGCAACACTGGACACATATACATGTATTATTGGACATTAACTTCAATGCAACACTGATCGCCCATGCACATACATGCCTCAGACTGAACACTAACTTTGAGCAACACTAGACACAGATACATGCATCATTAGACATTAACTTTTGAGCAACGCTGTACTATACACATACACGCATCATTGAACATTAACTTTGAGCAACACTCTGGGAGATCCATTGGTTACGTGGAAGACACCACAAGCACAGTTCAGTTCAATTTCTGTAAACCCAGCTCTGGACAACAGTTCGCCTCTGGCTGGAATGATCCACCAGTAAATATCTTTGACAGAATTTGAATCCACTATGTACCAGTCCACATACCCTTTGTCCCTTGACCAATCTGACTAATAAGATATGTGGTAGAATGCACCCCACCTCCCCCATCATTGCATTCTAAGGTCAGACGTTTGTGACAAGCTGCCCTGAAGATTTTCTAAATATATACCTCTTTCCGTACTCTCTTCCCTGATCCATGTTAACTACCATGATTATGGCAGCTCATGCTACCACCTGAGACAGGGTTGTGCTGATGGCAATACACTACAACCACTTCAGACAGGGTTGTGCTGATGGCAATACACTACAACCACCTCAGACAGGGTTGTGCTGATTGGCAATCCACCACATCCACTTCAGACAGGGTTTTGCTGAGGCAATCTACTACAACCACTTCAGACAGGGTTGTGCTTGTTGGCAATACACACTACAACCACTTCAGACGGTTGTGCTGATGGCAATACCATGCAACCACCTCATACAGGGTTGTGCTGATTGCAATACACTAAACCACCTCAGACCGGGTTGTGCTGATGGCAATACCATGCAACCACCTCAGACAGGGGTTGTGCTGATTGCAATAACACTAAAACCACTCAGACAGGGTTGTGCTGATGGCAATACACTACAACCACACTTCAGGACAACAGGTTGTGCTGATGGCAATACACTCGCAACCACCTCAGACAGGGTTGTGCTGATGGCAATCTCGATACAACCACCTCAGACAGGGTTGTTCTGATGGCAATCTACTTACAACCACTTCAGATGGGTTGTACCGTTGGCAATACATACAACCACTTTCAGACCAGGGTTTGTGCTGATGGCAATCTACTACAACCACTTCAGACAGGGGTACGTTGGCAAATACATAAAACAAAAACCGCCTTATGACTAGGAGGGTTGTGTGATGGCCAACATCTCACAACCAACTAAGACAGGGTTGCTGTTGTCAATACACATGAAACCACCTCAGAAAAGGTTGTGCTGTATTGGGCAATCCACCACAACAAATTCAGGGACAGGTTTGCTGATGGTTAATACCAAATACAACCCATTGCAGACAGGGTTGTACCTGATGCCACTACACTAAAACCTGCAGACCGGGTCAACTGTGTTCTACTCGACCTGCTGCACGGTCCGCTCTGAGGCGATGCAACGCACAACTGTGAGAGGAATTATCCCACAGAGACGATAAACCTCGCCCACAGGAGACCGGATTGCTTTTGCTGGCCACAGTTCCACTGCCGCATCTCTCTTCCCTCTCCTCTCTTCTCTTCTCTATCTCTCTCTCTCTCCGTGGTCTCGTTCCATTGCCCCCTTTTTCTCTACATCCCCCCTCTGTTTTGCACCGTCTCCGTCCCTGCCACGGCCTATCCCTCCATGCCGTCATTGGCCTCCTCCATTTTACAATCTTACCTGGGATAGTGGGTCCGGCGCGAATTTCAGTTGATCAATGTGTGTCACTGTGTGCGGCCTAGCATTCTCCGCTGCCAATCTCATCTGCTCTCGTCTCGAGACAACACTGTAAGATGAGTTTACAGTGATGCGACAACACAATAATTGATGACCCAAGCTGATGAGA
>JADBJO010030411.1:12500-17924 GCA_016801955.1 Conus betulinus | reverse complement strand
ATGTAAGGGCGTAGGGGGGGAACAGAAACGTGGTGTGTAGAGGGAAGAGAGACAGACAGACAGTGACAGGATGAGAGAAAGGGAGGAGAGGGAGAGAGAGAGGGTGGAGAGAGAGGGAGGGAGAAAGAGGGGGTAGAGAGAGAGGGGCAGAGAGAGAGGGGGGGGGAGAGAGAGAAAGGGAGAAAGGGAGGGAGAGAGAGAGGAGAGAGAAGAGGGAGAGAGAGGGGGAGAGAGAGATAGAGAGAGGATGAGAGAGAGAAGAGATGAAAATAACACACAAGTCCAAGGTGATGTTGACAAAGAACTAGACAAACAGAAAGAAGAGGGAGAGAGAGTGACAGTCCGAGATGCAGACAACTCAAGAACAAGAGAATGTAGACAAAGAACTAGACAGATAGATAAGAAACAGAGTGGGTGGGAATTTAAACATAGATTTAAAATAATAAGAGAGAGGGGGCAGAGAGAGGAGGAGAGAGAGAGGGAGGGGAGGGAGGGAGAGAACGCCAATAGAAACCATCTTTTAGGGAACATGAGATCGATACAACGTCTGGCCAGCATTCCTATCATTCACTCGGACAGACAGGGGATGACAGTTTAATGGGGTGACAATTCAATGAGGCAGAAACGCTACACTTTCTATTTTCTGCTTACCTGGAGGTAGACACAGAAAAAAAAAACAGAACAGAGAGAGAGAGAGAGAGAGAGATCCTTTGTCAGAAACGTTTTGAGGTGTGGAAACCACTATTGCAGGTAAGAGAGAGAGAGAGGAAGAGAGAGAGACAGGCAGACAGACAGAGAGAGGGAGCTACTGAGTTGGTTACTGCATTTGCTTAAGTTGAGAAACATTTGAAATAATAGTCCCCGAATCAGTCTGAATAATGATCGAATCAATGGATGAGAGAGAGAAAGAGAGCGAGAGAGAGAGCGAGAGAGAGAGAGAGAGAGATGATGATGATGATGATGATGATGATGATGATAATGATGATGATAATGATGATCTTGATGATGATGATGATGATATTTCTTGGTCATCAAACGCAAACAAAAAACTTTCAACGGCTGACAAATACATTTAGCCAACAAATAGAAGAAAAAAAACTGGTGGAAATTCATAACGCTTGCAAACATCAACAGCCGCAGCAATGGTAACACCAACAACAACAACAACACGACAGCAACAACAACAACAAAAACAACAACAAAATGTTAACATCATTTTGAAGACTAGACAAAGACGATGAAAATAGTTCGATACTATATGTGCTTTTCTGTTCATACGTCGATTTCAAACCTGAGTGAGCCTTGGGCCAAAATTCATGCGAACACACTGCTCTTATCCTGTACATTTGCCATAGCTTTCTAAAGCCCCCATGTTTAAAAAGACGCTGTGCTTTGATATCTCTCTCTCTCTCTCTCTCTCTCTCTCTCTCTCTCTCTCTCTCCCCCCTCACCCATTACAGACAATTGCTAGTATAGAGAAGACAGGGTATTTTTTTGTGCTTTTGACTTGTCACTTTTCTAGCATTGCCTAGTTTTCTTTTCGAGCATATGTGCCTGAGGTAAAATTGCGTTACATTCTCCTTTACACGCGCGCGCGCACCCACACAAACACACACACACACAAACGCACATACGCGCGCACACACACACAACACACACACACACACACACACACACACACACACACACACACCACACACGCGCGCGCGCGCGCACGCGCACGCACACACACACACACACACACACACACACACACACACACACACACACACACACACACAAACACACACACACGTGCGCGCGCGCGCGCGCGATTATAACGATGCTTATCGCACTTGACAGACCTGATAACAATTCTGCCTCCCAACAACAGCAGTGACAGCAGCAGCAACATCATCAGAGGTGAGGTGAGTGCTGCAAGGCAGCAGGCTGTGAACCAATGGCAGAAAATCGATGGAAACACCATTACGGCACAACAGAGATTAACACCATGTCTGGCCACCTTCCCTGTCATTGAATCGAGAGAGAGAGAGAGAGAGAGAGAGAGAGAGAGAGAGAGAACTCGTGACTTTAATGTGAGGCCTCCAGCCTATCCATAGAGAGAAAGAGAGAGAGAGGGGGGGGAGGGATAATGACAATTTAATGCGATAGAAACGCTACACTGCTTTTGACCTGTCTGCAAGGAAAGAGGTGGGATGAGGGGGGACCGGGGGGGGGGGGGGGGGGGGTACAGGATGTAAGGGCGTAGGGGGGAAACAGAAACGTGGTGTGTAGAGGGAAGAGAGACAGACAGACAGTGACAGGATGAGAGAAAGGGGAGAGGGAGAGAGAGGGTGGGCAGAGAGGGGGCGGGAGAAAGAGGGGGTAGAGAGAGAGGCAGAGAGAGAGAGGGGGGAGAGAGAGAGAAAGGGAGGAAGGGATAGAAAGGGAGGGAGAGAGAGGAAGAGAAGAGGGAGAGAGGGGGGAGAGAGAGATAGAGAGAGGATGAGAGAGAGAAGAGATGAAAATAACACACAAGTCCAAGGTGATGTTGACAAAGAACTAGACAAACAGAAAGAAGAGGTGAGAGAGTGACAGTCCGAGATGCAGACAACTCAAGAACAAGAGAATGTAGACAAAGAACTAGACAGATAGATAAGAAAAGAGTGGGTGGGAATTTAAACATAGATTTAAAATAGTAAGAAGAGAGGGGGCAGAGAGAGGAGAGAGAGAGAGAGAGGGAGGGAGGGAGAGAACGCCAATAGAAACCATCTTTTAGGGAACATGAGATCGATACAACGTCTGGCCAGCATTCCTATCATTCACTCGGACAGACAGAGGATGACAGTTTAATGGGGTGACAATTCAATGAGGCAGAAACGCTACACTTTCTATTTTCTGCTTACCTGGAGGTAGACACAGAAAAAAAAAACAAACAGAGAGAGAGAGAGAGAGAGAGAGATCCTTTGTCAGAAACGTTTTGAGGTGTGGAAACCACTATTGCAGGTAAGAGAGAGAGAGAGGAAACGTTTTGAGGTGTGGAAGTTGCAGAAGAGACACAGAGAGAGACAGACAGACAGACAGAGACAGAGAGAGGGAGCTACTGAGTTGGTTACTGCGTTTGCTTAAGTTGAGAAACATTGAAATAATAGTCCCCGAATCAGTCTGAATAATGATCGAATCAATGGATGAGAGAGAAAGAGAGCGAGAGAGAGAAGAGAGAGAGAGAGAGAGAGAGAGATGATGATGATGATGATATCATGATGATGATAATAATGATGATCTTGATGATGATGATGATGATGATGATGATGATATTTCTTGGTCATCAAACGCAAACAAACAACTTTCAACGACTGAACAAATACATTTAGCCAAACAAATAGAAGAAAAAAAAAAAACTGGTGGAAATTCATAACGCTTGCAAACATCAACAGCTGCAGCAGTGTTAACACCACCACAACAACAACAACGACAGCAACAACAACAACAGAAACAACAACAAAATGTTAACATCATTTTGAAGACTAGACAAAGACGATGAAAATAGTTCGATACGATATGTGCTTTTCTGTTCATACGTCGATTTCAAACCTGAGTGAGCCTTGGGCCAAAATTCATGCGGACACACCGCTCTTATCAAGTACATTTGCCATAGCCTTCTAAAGCCCCCATGTTTAAAGACATTGTGCTTTGATGCTTCTGATCTCTCTCTCTCTCTCTCTCTCTCTCTCTCTCTCTCTCTCTCTCTCTCTCTCTCTCTCACCCATTACAGACAATTGCTAGTATAGAGAAGACAGGGTATTTTTTGTGCTTTTGACTTGTCAGTTTCTAACATAGCCTAGTTTCTTTTTTCGAGCATATGTGCCTGAGGTAAATTGCGTTACATTCATTCTCGCGCACACGCAATGCGCGCGCGCACACACACATACACACGCGTGCGCACACACACACACACACACACACACACACACACACGCGCGCGCGCGCGCGCGCGCGGATTAGAGCAATGCTTATCGCACTTGACAGACCTGATAACAATTCTGCCTCCCAACAACAGCAGTGACAGCAGCAGCAACATCATCAGAGGCGAGTGCTGCAAGGCAGCAGGCTGTGAACCAATGGCAGAAAATCGATGGAAACACCATTATGGCACAAGGTGTACATTAATAGTGACCTAAATGTTGATATTCTTGAGGCAAGAGGATTCCAGTGATGTTTACTATGCCACTAACGGAATGAAGTAAACAAACTACAGTACCAACATGACGCGTTTCGACCACTTAAGGTCTTCTGCAGGCAAGGCAAAAAAAAGCTTGACAAAACCATACACGCACACACACTCACTCACTCTCTCTCTCTCTCTCTCTCTCTCTCTCTCTCTCTCTCTCTCTCTCTCTCTCTCTATCTCTCCATCTATCTATCTATCTATCTATTTATATCTATCTATCTATCGTATCGCTCTATCTATCTACTCTCTCCTCTCTCTCTCACACGCTTGCTCACACCGCGCGCGCGCACAAACACGCACGCACGCGCACGCACGCACGCACGCACGCACACACACACACACACACACACACACACACACACACACACACACACACACACGCAACGTATTTGTGTGTGCAGTCTTCCAAGCTGTTGAGCAGGAAATGTGATACGAGTGATCTTCCCCTGGTAGTTTGGAAAGGAGGAGGGACGCTTAGCGGTTTTCAACAGCTCCCGAATAAATAAACAACATCAATGAACACATGAAAGGAAAAAAAAAAAACGGGAAGCTAAAGCCAGTGAAGAAGGGGGGGGGGGGGGGGGGGGGGGGGGGGGGGGGGGGTGGCGGGAGGGAGTTGGCGATGATAAGGACACGAAATCAGGCAAAAAACTAAGTTGTGATTTTTACTGGACATTTCACACGCACTTAAAAAAAAAGAAACTGAAAATCAGTTCGAAACTAGTGCGCGCCACAAAAAAGTATGTTACAAAAAAAAAAAAAGACCATAGCCTCAAATCTCACAACAGAATAGACGTCGGCACTCATTCTGAACAGCGTGTGTGCCTATGCCGTTACCTCGGTATCACATCACCATAGAAAAAGCTGACAAGTGCATGAAATGGAAAAAAAAAAGTGAAACAGTATAAGACTTTTTTTTTTGTCTCTGGAACAAAAGCTAGCGAACTAGCCACAGATGCTCCAACGGCAGGAAAGGAAGATCGAAATCAAAGACAATGAAAAGAGGATGCCAAAGACGAAAACAGAAAGCAGGGACGTCCATTACAGGCAATCGATAGAAGGAAGAAGAGAAAACGTATTCTTTGAGCCTTTCATGTGTCCGTTTCTAGGCAGTACTATGTATTTCCTTTCATGCATATGTGTGTGTGTGCATTAGATACTATGCGTCCTATTTCCTTGTACACAAGCACGCACGCGCGCAAGCGCACACGCAC
>JADBJO010030411.1:5000-7500 GCA_016801955.1 Conus betulinus | reverse complement strand
GAAAGAGAAACAGAAAAAGAGGAAGTAACTGAGAGGGAGCGAGAGACAGACAGACAGAGGCCAAGATAGAGGCAGAGGCAGACACAGACAGACAGGTAGACAGACAGACAGACAAGCACAGACAGACAGACAGACAGACAAAGAGGCAGTGACAGAGAGGGGATGAGAGACAGACAGACAGAGGCAGAGGTGGAGGAGGAGGCAGACAGACAGACAGACAGAGGCAGAGATAGAGCAGAGGCAGACGCAGACAGACAGACAAGCACAGCGAGAGACAGACAGACAGAGAAAGAGGCAGTAGCAGAGAGGGAACGAGACAGACCAGCGCAGTGAGAGAGAGAGAGAGAGAGAGAGAAGGGAAGGGAATGAAGACACAGAGAGAGAGACAGAGAGAGAGAGAGACAGAGAGAAGGGAATGGAAGACGAGGGAGCAGAAGAGAAAATTGGATTTCAAGATGTGAGCCTCTCGTGTATCTCCTTATCATCTTTTTCTTCTCTTGCCCTTTGTCGTTTTCTTTTTTTTTCAATTTCGTTTCCCTCTCCCGTTTCTCCTTTTCGTTCTTATCGGCCTCCCTTCTTTCCTGCTTGTCTTCTTCTTCTTCTTCTTCTTCTTCTTCTTCTTCTCTTCTTCTTCTTTCTTCTTCTCCTCGTCCTCCTCGTTCTCTCCTCCTCCTCCTCCTCCTCCTCCTTCTTCTTCTGAGTCTTCTTCTTCTTCTCTTCTTCTTCTTCTTCTTCTTCTTCTGAGTCTTCTGAGTCTTCTGAGTCTTCTTCTTCTTCTTCTTTTTTGAGTCTTCTTATTCTAATCATTTCGTTTTAGGACAACGACGTTGATATTATTCATATTATATCCAGATTCGTAATTTTGCCGAAAACTCTCATACATTGAAGATTGGGAGGTTACCTTTATTTGATCTCTTTACACGCAATACACACACACACACACACACAACACACACACACACACACACACACACACACACACACACACACACACTTTTTTCTTTTCTTGATTCTTTTCTAACATGACACATGTGAATAAAAAACATGTGAAGTAAACGCTTCACTCATTCGTTCTGGAAGCATGAAATTTTCGCCCGTAACCTCTGCCCGACACAGACATGGACTATGTGCTTGTTTTGCCAGCTTTAGTGTTCATCGAGTGGTGTGTATTACCTGAAGATCCGTTCTGAACAGAGACAACCAGTCGTGTCGGCGCTTAACGCTGGACGACTAATACCAAACCCCGATGAACACCGCACTGACTGCCTGTGGACATTTGAAACTTGTGCCGGACTTGTTGCCAGCGAGTCTGCAGGTACGGGTGGTAATGGTATTACATTTAAAGCCTCTGTCAAATTTTCTTGGAATCAGACAAGACCATTTTTCTAATGAAGAGCTTATCAGCAGTATCGGTCACCCTAATAATCATGGAAAAAAAAAAGCACATTAGTCATATCTATCACATTAGTTCTTTTTAATGAACGAGCACATTAGCAGCGTCTGTCGCACTAATTCTGATGAAAAGAGCACATTAGCAGCGTCTGTCGCACTAATTCTGATGAAAGAGCACATTAGCAGTGTCTGTGACCCAATCTTCTATGGAAAGAGCACATTAGCAGTGTCTGTGACCCAATCCTCTATGGAAAGAGCACATTAGCAGTGTCTGTGACCCAATCCTCTATGGAAAGAGCACATTAGCAGTGTCTGTGACCCAATCCTCTATGGAAAAGAGCACATTAGCAGTGTCTGTGACCCAATCTTCTATGGAAAGAGCACATTAGCAGTGTCTGTGACCCAGTCTTCTATGGAAAGAGCACATTAGCAGTGTCTGTGACCCAATCTTCTATGGAAAGAGCACATTAGCAGTGTCTGTCGCACTAATTCTTCTAATGAAAGAGCACATTAGCAGTGTCTGCGACACATTCTCCTGATGAAAAGAACACATTAGCAGCATCTCTCGCACTAATTCTGATGAAAGAGCACGTCAGCAGTGTCTGTCGCACTAACTCTGCAGATGAAAGAACACATTAGCAGTGTCTGTTGCACTAATTCTGCCGATGAAAGAACACGTTAGCAGTGTCTGTTGCACTAGTTCTGCCGATGATGAAAGAATACATTAGTAGTGTCTGTTGCACTAATTCTACTGATGAAAAACACATTAGAAGTGTCTGTTGCACTAATTCTCCCAATGAAAGAACACATTAGCATTGTCTGTTTCACTAATTCTGCCGATGAAAGAACACATTAGCAGTGTCTGTTGCACTAATTCTGCCGATGAAAGAACACATCAGCACTGTCTGTTGCACTAATTCTCCCAATGAAAGAACACATTAGCAGTGTCTGTTTCACTAATTCTGCCGATGAAAGAACACATTAGCAGTGTCTGTCACACTGTATTCTCCCAATGAAAGAACACATTAGCAGTGTCTGTTTCACTGATTCTGTTGATGAAAGAACACATTAGCAGTTCTGTCACACTGTATTCTCCCAATGAAAGAAC
>JADBJO010030411.1:0-2500 GCA_016801955.1 Conus betulinus | reverse complement strand
AGATCACACGATGTTTCTTAACGAGGCCACCAGCCCATACGTCAATGGAGTTACAAGACAAGATGGGGGACATAGATAGAAATTCTAGTCAACAGTCTAAAATCAATAATCAAAAATCAATTTTCAAAAACAAAAGATAGGTTTAAACGTCATACATGCTTTCTGTCAGAGCCCTTTTAAATTAACTACTCCTCTCTTTCTTTCGTACCCATAGGTCAAAATCAAGAAATAAGAAAAAAAAAAAAAAAAAAAAAAAAAAAAACACCCCCAGGAATTAGAACATCGAACATCAAACATCAATCAAAATCAAAATCGAAATCAAAATCAACATCAAGATCAAAATCGGACACAAAATTTGCTTCTCTTGGCCTATAAACCTGGCCAGTATATCTCTATTACTCTGGCCTTTTTCTCTTGGGTGTGATCAGCTCTTGAGTCCATCCTGATTTACTATGTCCCTGTATATTCGTCTGTCTATCACGTATCGTATGTGCATTCATATTGTGTTACCGGATTGTGGGGTGATAAATGTTATTTATAGATACTAGCTCTTTCTCTTGATAAGAAAAGAAAAGGGGGTCCCTGCTTAGTCGAATTGGCCTTCACAACTTCTGGTTTGCGTGTTTACATATCTGCTATGCTATCACCTATATCTTACTATGCTGTTTACCTATAATAATGTTTCGATTGTATCTTCTTGTGCTTTAGTTTGTATTAGTTGTGTAACAAGCATATATTAAGCATTTCCACTTACTAATTAATGAGAACTCTACTTCAGAACAGCTTTCTTTTAGAATTGCATCCATATTTTATTTATTACTTAGTTAGTCTTCCCTAATGCGCATTGCGTAATAGATGTACATGGCAACGTCTCTGATAATTTCTGTCTTAGTTTGTTGCAGTATTCCTTGTAGAGTTTTGTTAGGTAGGTTCTTAAAATGTTTCTGTAGATACTTCTCCCTTGGTTGCTTATATTTGGGACACATCTTATTAAGAAATGTAGTTCGGTTTCTTCGTTAGGACAAAAAGGGGCATGTTGTTTCTGCTGTCTTATCTGTATATTTCTTATTTATATTTAATTCGCTTATGCCGAGTCTAAATGTAACTAGTGTTCTTTTAAACTTCGAAATTGTTATGTCTTTGACATACTGTTCTAGCTGGTGTGTTGTTTTTTGAATGTCCTGTAGCTTGTATACCTCTCGCTATTTTCGATTGTACTATGCCAGTCTTGTCTATAACTATCGATCATTCTTTGTTTGAGTTCTTTAATAAAAGTGTTTTCGTTCACCATTCCATTACTTATCCAAACATATGAGAAGCCGTATATGTCTAGACTATATTTTACTTTCCTGGCCCAATTTGGCGTTCTTTCATCTTCTGTCACGTCTTTATTATACAATTGTTTCGGTATTCTATCTGGTGTCATTCTTAATAACTCAAACCAATATCTTATAGCCCTTATTGTTGTATCAATAAATAGTGGATACCTACCTAATTCGCCATATAAGGGTGTGTTTGGTGTCTTTATATACTCCTAATAATTTTTTGCAAGCAAATGTATGTATGAGAGAGAGAGAGAGAGAGAGAGAGAGAGAGAGAGAGAGAGAAACATTACAAGTTATCAGCGCCACCAAAAAAATCAGATGAAAATGCTGAAGCAGAGACGGACATTTTCTTGACATAAATATGGAAATGGGATCAGAAGAAGAAGAAGAAGAAGAAAAACGTGAAAAAAAAAAAGAAAGAAAGAAAGAAAGAGAGAAACGAGTAAAATAAAGAGAAAAAAAAATAAATCACACATAAAAGAAAAAGAAAGAAAACGTGAAACGTGAGTTGATTAGAGAAGAAAAGAGGTCGAAACAAAAAATACACCAAAGATGAAGAGAAATGAAATGCAGAAGTCAAGAAAGCAAACACACATTAAAAAAAAAACAAAATGACATGGAAATTGTTACCTAATCCAGTCCATCACACATCTCATGCATTTTTTTTTTCTTCTCGTATTTCGTCTAAAATGTCCTTTCTGTCAGGGAACAAAGCCTGCTACTCCCCCCCCCCCCAAGCAATATCAATCATTCCCCTCATATCTTTTGCCATTTCCTTCCCGTGGCTTTCGCTACATAACGCCTCCCTTATCGGGTGTTTATTGCGTTTTCAAATCGTCGCAGAGCGCTGAAGTCTTGTATTTCTGTTCCACAACAAGGAGCAAGACTTAGTTTTCTTCATTCTCTGCCATTCTCGCGGGTGAGGGGGGGGGGGGGGGGGGGAGCAAAGAACAAACCTCTTGATCTGTTTCAAATGTCGGCACAGAGTTCTGCTATATACCCTCCCGTGGTTTTCCATCGGGTTGTGCGCAGTGTTCTTCCAGAAGACGCCTTGTCCGGCGTTTCAGCAGCTTACCTGGCCTTATCCTTCGTTCTCTTCGTGTCCGTTGGGAGTTCACGACTGTCTTCTTCGCACGCTCTCTTTTCCGTCTCCTGTAGTATTTTTGTATGGTGTG
>JADBJO010030410.1:0-17924 GCA_016801955.1 Conus betulinus | reverse complement strand
CCCACACACACACACCCCACAACGATTGGCCTTAAAAAAGCCCCAAACGTTTTCCAAAGCATGACCTTCCGACCGGGGGTATTGCAACACACACACACACACACAAACAACACACACAACACCCCACAACACGCACACACACACACCACACACGCACACACAACACACACACCACACTACACATACACACACACACACCGATTGGCTAAAAGCAGTTATCAGATTGACCTTCCGATAGTATTTGAGCACACACACACACACACACACACAAACACACACACCACACACACACACACACACTATCACACGCCCACACACACACAGCAACGACACAAACACACACACACACAAAAATGTCAATTTCCCACCTCGCGACTTCTGCGAGAAAGAAAACCAAATCGAACAATCGAACTAGTCGTCAAAACGGTGTGTTGTTTGTTTGTTTTCTTGGTTTTGAGG
The DNA here is from genome assembly GCA_016801955.1 of Conus betulinus. Taxonomy (NCBI): domain Eukaryota; kingdom Metazoa; phylum Mollusca; class Gastropoda; order Neogastropoda; family Conidae; genus Conus; species Conus betulinus. The sequence continues at coordinate 17,465 of JADBJO010030410.1, read as the reverse complement.
GGGCTTAAGGGTTTCTTTTTATGTGTGTTTTAGTTTGTTTGCACAATACCACCCGGCCCTGGACACAGGAGGCAGGGAGAACCGAATTGAACAATCGAACAATTCGTTTAAAAAAAAAGAGCATGGGGAGTGTGTGTGTGCGCTGTGTGTGTGGTTATGTGTGCCTGTGTCGTGACGTGTGTGGTGATGCTGGGGTGGGTGTGTGTGTGTGTGTGAGTGTCGTGTAGTGGCGGGTTCGTGTGTGGGTGTTGGTTTGCGGGAGCATGGCCATGTGGGTTTCCAATAGGTTTTTTTTTCACGTTTTGAGTTTTGTTGTTGTTGGGTTTTTGTTTTCGTTTTCGTTTTGTTTTGTTTTATCCTCGTTTCAGAAAAAAAAACATCTTGTTTAATTAAGATCAAAGCAAGCAGATTTCATGGCTGCTGTTGTCGTGTCCGGTCTAAATACCAGGATGGACTCCCTGCTACAGGAAACTTCTAAACTGACGATAACTCGCTATGCTCCTCTCTCTTCTCTAACTCTCATCTCTCTCCTATAGGGTGCTAAGGTCGGTGTGTGCTGTGGGTGGATGCCTTGTGTGCTTGTTGTCGTGTGGTTTGTGTTGGCTGTGTGGCCTGTGTTCAAGTTGCCCTTCTCTGCTCTCTCTCTCTGCCTCTCCTCTCCCTCTCTCTCTCTTATTTCTCTCTTTCAAAGATTGCCAAAAGCGTCATTCACGTACCACAAATTCCTAATGGTCCAGATATTCTGAATACCGACCGATCACAGGAAAGATCATCTGCCTTTTGCTCAACTGTACTCCAAACCATTAGAAACAGCAATGAATAAACCCATATACGATCATCTTCGAGGCGTATAAACTACCAGTTTCAAAGTGCTTGCGTGACTGACCAGAGGAGGAATCTTTGCTTTTCAGAATATAAAAATTCAGGCTCATACCGATCCAACACAACATAGTAGATTACTGCCAAATGAATTCTCCCCTCCGGGAAAAGTATTTAGATGGATCATTGTGATTTTTTATTGATTATGCAAAAGCCTTCTGATGTCTTATGACCACAAGTTATAAGCAAACAATTTATCATTGTTGGGGTAGGTAACGGCAAATGCCATCACAATTTGTGTACTTAATTCTTTAAAGATCCAGTAATTGCCGGTATAGATATGGAGGATAGACTCACAAAGCATCAGGTTCATGTCTTACCTACTATCGGTTCTATCTATGCCTGAAAACAACCCCGTCCTCTTTCGCTATGGAAGAATCTTTGTGATTCTATTTGGGTCGAAACGTTTTGTGATTGACTTGTGATGATTAAGGTGAAAACAGCTGAAACCTTTAATGCTGATGGTATTGGCATTTATCATAAAAGGTGTGTTAGACATTTGAGATAAATGGTATACATGTGACTCATATGTCACTACAAGCCTAGTGAGACTGCAGTCCTCGACTCTCAAAACAACCCGTCACAAGATGGCAAAATATAAAAAAACAGTTCCCGTAAATTTGTGTATCAACAATGTAGGACTGAAGATCCTTCTCCTCCTTAGTAGACACTCATTCTGTTCTCGGCCATAACCATTTCACAATCAACTTTAATGCCCGACTTACTCACATTAAAACATTAGGCCCAAAAACAGCTACCTGCCAGCACTAAATAACACTTCAAGTATTGCAAGGATAAAGCACTTTTCTGAACTTTCATGACCCAAAAAAAATCATTCCGAATGACTTATATCTCTTCAATCAACTTACTCGATTCCGGACCACTATTGGACTCAGCTCCACGCCCCCAGCACTTCCACAAAGAAACCCATTCGATCAACCATTTACTAAACACCCGTGCTTTGAAGCGGTTATTTACTCGAAATCAAGAACGCCCTTACAGAATTGCATTATATTCCAAGTGTGGGAACGTTCTTCCAACGGGGAAATGCTTTGCCCTATGCAATGCAGGGAATGCCGTCATGCCCAAGAAAAAAAAAAATGGCATAAGTGTAGATTAGTCCGCAAATTTTCTTATTCTCCGATATTCGAACTTCGTCAGAACGTTCACATTGCAAACTCCCGGCATAATGCAGAGTGAAGTCATTATTTAGCGTTCTTCCTGTATCATTTACAGAATCAACAATGCGAGCTTGCAGAGGTCATCTCGTTATTAGCGATCGTCAACGATTGCCCTGATGCGTATTTTTCTTGTGAGGAACGCTAATTCAGCTATGGGCGTTGGAAACCGATACACCTGTGCCATCGTGCCCCGCAAAATCTGGTGGTTCATGGCCCATTTCCACGAATGTAGAATCAATAGAAATAGCTGAACGTACTATTCTGTCGCCCGAGAAGCAGATAATGCTTATTAACCTAACTAGGCCTGATAACCGGCTGATTAAGATACCTTTTAATGCAAGTCAACACGCTGTCCTAAGTGACGCCATTCGTTCAGGAGCCGCGTTCTGCCGATGTGTAGGACCGTATTAAAATCAAGAAAATGCCCTAACTAATGTTTTCTACCCAAGAGTATTAGAATAGAATGGAGCAGGCTGGCGCCCTGTTGAATGGCTACGCACGCTAAGCGTGGGTGGTGATTGACGCAATGCTAAGATTTTTTTGTCTTCGTTAAATGTAGTTAGAATGGTTACGGGAACTTTTTTTTTTCTTTTTCCTTCGTGCCCCTGCTGAATAGACGACTACTGGTGTGTGTGTGTGTTGAGAGATATGTGTCGGAGCACCGTGTGTGTATGTGTGTGTGTGTTGTGTGTGTCGTGTGTCGTGTGTGTGTGTGTGGTCAGACAGTTTTAGGTGTGTGCAGGGCTCTTTCCTTTAATAATACGAATCACCACGTTTTGCCATGACCATACAGTATCATGCTCGTGATTGCCCCCGAGTGTAGCAGTGACCCCTAATTTTAGTTAGATATTCATTTCAGTCACTGAAGCGGACAATACGGCACAGATGGAAAAAAGGCTTCTAGCCCTTATCCCTATAACCCTTAGGAAATAAAGGATCATGCAACCAATTATCAATCTCGCGAGATGAGAATCGTAATTTTTATGGATGCTGTTTCCATAAGTAAGTATTATACGTCATACCTAACCTTTTTCAGTTTCTTTAATGTAGTGAAGCCCCGCCGGCGGTCCTGTTTTCCCACCGTATCTGTTGCCTTTTTCCTTGCTTTAGGTTGCAGGATTTGCACGCCCACGGCCGTGTCAAGTCCAGCTAGGTCAGCCAGTGGGTGGGACCTACGCAATGACCAGCTTGCTGAACCTTGTTCTAACAAAAACTTCAAGCAATGATAAAACTGGGCCCCTGTGACAGTACAACGTTTAGGGTGAGAGAGAGAGAGAGAGAGATGAGAGAGAGAGAGAGAGAGAGAGAGAGGAGAGAGAGAGAGAGAATATTGGTGATAGCAGACTCTCTTTCCTATCTTCTAAATACGTCTTCAGTGGCGCCTGCCCTACGCCCACTAATGACATTCGAGCGTTTCCTTCCCACAGTTGCCCATTAGAGCCAAACCCAGTAGAGGAAACACTGCGCTACTGACGAGACTCTTGGTGGTTTTCAGTGATGCTGGTTCTGAACCAGTATGAGGAGGATACACCTACTAAGCTCCCTGCCGATGACAGTGACTGCTTAGCTGTGGAGCCAGCGCCAATGAGTGCTCCCCTCCAGAGGCCGCCACCCTCATCCGTCCAGCCACAGTCCCCATGACCCTGCCAGTACAGGCGACCCAAGACACGAACTGACCGTGGGCACAGACGTGGAAAGGAAATGGAAAGTGTGGTCACCTTGAAAGCAGGGCATAAAGAAAACCAAGAAGGGTTCGATTGGTGAAAATGAGGACAATGAAGATGATGTTTATAGAGTTCTATTCTGGTCTGAGACTGCGTGACAGGGCTGTATTCTACACTTACTCTCATACACATGTTCTGGCGTCAACAACACCCCCACAAGATACAGACACCCTGCAGTGTTAAATCAGAAACTTGAGCAACACTTTCAGAGACACATCCATTTAAGTGGATAAACTCGACTGTGTGGGTCCCAGCCTCCTCCATGAGCCATAGCGAAATCAACTCTGGACAGGACCGGTTCATGGGCCGATGAATACCACAAATGTGAATGACTTCTGATGAGAATTGAACCTACGACCCTCTCAGCCGGGAATCTTCGAAGCTGGCCACCGTGCCGCGGCGGCTGCTGACACGAGATTCTTGATGACGACACGGGCAGACTGAGGTGGCGTGCTACCAGCTCATCCCGTCAAACTTACAGCTTTGAATAAAATCCTAGTGACGCAAACTGTGAAAAATTTTTTCCCCTGTCAGGGGACTATCAGAGAGTGGATGTGCCCTGTTTTCTGTTGACGATCAGATGACATATCTATTTCGGGTGCATGCAGACAAATAACATCTGAACATAATTCGAAATATACATCCTTTTTCACCTTTCACGCTTTTAAGGACAACTGTTTATTTTGTGCCTTATCAAGATTCAGTAGATTCTAAAGGAGAAAGTACACATAAAAAACCCATTATTTTTAGCCATTTCATTTTGTTTGGTTTCCTTTGTTTGATGTCGAAGATGAAGTAGACGTCAAACAGAAAGTAAGCAATAAGGACAACCAGACTGTTTAGAACTTCGTTTTATTATGTTTTTGTTTTTTTTTTTTTTTTGAAAACTTTTTTTTTTCGTTTGACCTCGTTTTTGTTTAACTTAATAAATGGTCATGGATTTGTCCGGCTGTGTACCTTCAGTCCATTTCATTTTCTTCCTCGCCAATAATACGCAGAGGCTACGAGATACACCTGCTGCTGTTCGCCCTTGATGGAAGACTGCGTGCTCGCGAGTACTTTTAGCATCATTTCTTTCTCATTTATTAAACTGTGTGTACGGGGTCAAAAAAAAAGGGCCTTCCAAGAGCATTTTCTTATTCCCGCAATAAATAATAAATAATTCTCTCCTCTCTCCCGATCTCTCTGCTCTCGTCTCTTCTCTCTCTCGTGTGTGGTGTGTGTGTGTTATGGTGGTGTGGTGTGTGTGGTGTGGGGTGTGTTTTGTTGTGTGGTTGGTGTGTGTGTGTGCTTCTACAAACCGGAATAACAGACAAACTGCAAATGTCACCAGGAGTGGGGAGATTTCCACTTTGGGTGCCCGCCAACTTGAACCCCTACAGCATGTCCTATTCCTTCTATTCCTTCTCTCCCGTCTTCTTCTTTAAAAACAGCTTTTTTCTGTTTGAATTATGATTGAACCGACGTTTGCTAATACCATTGTGTTTGTTCTATTGTTGACAGCATTCTCCAACTTTCTGCTAACAGTCTGGACCTTGATATTTGACGAAAAAGACGTATACAGACGAGGGGTGGGGGAGGGGTGGTGGGGAGAATGGGGGAGGCCTCGGAAAAAACCACTAACATTTCTCTCTCCTCTCCCCTCCCTCAAACCCACACGCACACGCGCGCGCACGCACAACACACACACACACCACACACACACACACACCACACACCACACAACACTGTAAAACACTCCTATACCTCAATGAAACAAATAAACCGGAGTCGACATTAAAGAAATAATTATGACCTTTTAGAAACGAACAAACGAATGGCATGAATCGAAGAAAACCACGAAGAGTTTTAGAGAGGCCATACCTCTCAGTGATCAAGACTCCTATTGAGCATGTCCCTTTCTGTACTCTCAGTTTTATTAGAACAAGGAACTTACGCTCTTGAGTTGTGTGTGTGTGTGTGTGTGTGTGTGTGTGTGGTGTGTGTGTGTGTGTGTCCGTGGTCAAGATGTGTTCCACTCGCTCCAGACAAAATTGCTGGACCGATCTTTCTGAAACTTTGTAAAACATGTTATTATGGTCACGGATGATGCCCGATGTTTACTTTACCAAAATAGCCTATAAAATGATAATTTTGTGGTGGTACAGTGTAAGCAATAACGGTTTATAAACTAAGTGTAACCAATTCTGTAAGCTCCTCGGTAGTACCGTGTGGTGGTAGCCCTGCCTATCATGCGGGCGACCTGGTTTATTTCCCCAACCGGAAGAGCAGATTTTTTTTCTTTTCTTTTACATACAAAATTCTACCACCCAAAAGGGAGAAAGTGCTTTAGTGACTGATGTTCATATATATCATCAGTATTTGATGGGAGTACGTTTATATACTTTGCTCTTGTTGTGTTTGATAGATAAAACAAATCAATAATCGACGAAATTAGTGTAGCATGACGTTAAAAACCTTTCTTGTTTTCAAGCAGCATGTAGAGCGAAGACATGTACCTTGTGGCACAGTAATGGAGTGCAGATGTTCCCATAGTGAGATACATGAGAGTGCCGTTTCACCTACATGTAAGATCTCAATCGCTTACCACTTTTGGTGCTAATCATGATAATGTAGAATTCTTGCACCATGGGTTGCTAGGTGGACTGATTTTTTTTTTAGTAAGATCACGAGGCAATGTATGATATGTGCGAATCGTGTATTCTGAAGCAGAGTCGCATACCCAACCATTCTGTCCGTACAGTTTCTCAGTACAGTTTTGTACGTAACACTTTCCCCTCTCTCTCTCTCTCTTCGCTCCTCTCGCCTCCACTCGTCCTATATCTCCTCTCTCTCTCTCTCTTCTCTCCTCTCTCTCCTCTCTCTTACTGACCTATGTACAAATATTTTGTAAACGTGAATCCCAGCTTTATTACGTAATGTAAAATGTTTGCTTTGCTTTTTTCCCCCCTGGGGCATTCTAACCCTTGTGGTATCCTTTTCATTCCTTTTTTGTTGTTGTTGGTTGCAAAATACTATTTTTCAAAGCAAATAAGTACATGTTGCTTATAGTCCAGCCGACCGCAAAAGGGCCATCGCAGAGCTACCAAAAAAAAAAGGCAAATAAAAAACTGTTACATATGTACAAGATCCAAATCTAAAAGATATGCCGTCGAACAAGCCAGAGAGAGACGGGAGGGGAGGGGGGGGGGGGGAGGAAGGATGGGAGGGGGAGAGGGGTTGACGAAAGTGACAAAGGGGTATGTCACGTTTTCCAGGGCAACAAAGGGCATTCCTAACACCGCAAAACACCGAGCTTCCCCGTGTCTATCCGCTAGTCCATGCGTCTCACAAGTGTCATCCGGTCATTGTGTGTTTTCTGGCATGAACTGATACTTAACTTTCGACCGTCTCCTCTTCCACCTGCCTGCCTGCCTGCCTGCCTGCCTGATATATCTCCCGGCATCTCTCCTCCTCCTCTCCACTCTCCCCGCTCTCTCTCGCTCTCTCTCTCTATCTGTCTCTGTGTGTGTTGTGTGTGTGCTGTTGTGTGGCAGGGGGGGGTGTGTGTGTGTGTGTGAGGAAGAGGAGGGAAAGGTGGAGAAAGAGGAGAGGAATTTTCCTTCTCAATCTCCGTGTGTCGACGTCGCTTCAGACCTGTTCGTGCTCAAGCGAACCGAGGATAAAATGGCTGGATTTCTACCAAATCCCTATTGAACGGAATAAAGTAGACCTAGTCTTGACATCGCCAATATTTTTCCTGTCCAGACAGCCCCCCCCCCCCCCCCCACCCCCCATCCCAGTCTCTCCTACCTTCCCCCTCTCCCTTTTCCTATTTCCTCTTTCAATTCCATCCCTTCACTCCCCTAAACATATCCGATCCCCCCTCCCTTACCCTTAACGCTACCCTTCAACCGTGCCGTTTGATACATTATTTCCAGACTTGAGCCGGCAAAAAGACAAATCATAAAGAATTTATATCTTAAAAGGGGAATCAGAACGAAAAATTTGTGCCCCGATGATAATTAACCATTTGACTCGTAACTGATTTTCAACATTTTCCCTTCAACTGACTGGATGACTTAAGTTTTGAAGGGGAATAAAAGAACCAAGAATGGAGTATGCTGGAGGTCAGAGAGTGGAAATGTCCTCAACAACCAACGAGCTTATTCGGCCTCCGGTTCCATAGCAAAATTCGTTAAAACTAGCGTCCACCTTTCTGTGATCAAGCACAACAGGCTGGAATCTTGGCACAAAAAGGGGGAAAAATCCTAATTAATAGGATGCGTTTGTGCATCGGGGAAATCTAATCTCTCTCTCCTCTCTTCTCTCTCTCTCCTCTCTCTTCTCTCTCTCTCTCTCCTCTCTCTCCGCGTCTTTTTTTCATCAACACAATTTATTTCTCTTCCATACGGCACGCAGCCCACTATCGACACGAAAGCCTGACTATGACTATTTTCATTCGTCTGATCTACTCTGACTATGAACTCTGCTAACGTCGGAGAGGGGTGAGGATGGAAATCTGGCACCACAGCCTTACCGCCAACTTTGCTTTGCCCCGTAGACACTGGACACTGAACCCTTTTCCAGCACTGTGTGATCCCAAGGAGCACAACGCTATTGAAGTTATTCAAATCCTTTTTTTCTTTTGCATGGATTTGAATCACAAATGTCGCAAGAGCCAGTGGCCTGACAATTTTCGCCGAGAAAACGTGAAATGTACAGCGACTTAATTGTCGGGTTATCAGGACGAGGCCAATTCTGAGATCATACCCAGACCTGCGTGCTTGGCCTGCGAGCCGTCATCCATTCACCCCCTACGTTTACTCGTCTTCGCCAAAACGGTTTAGAACACAATTTTTTCTCGTCCACGACATTCTGTCTGCATAACCTAACTTGCAGCGAGTAATTGTGCTTTTCTTCTTCTTCTTTCTTCTCTTCTTTTTCGTTTTCTTCTTATTACATTATTCTTGTTCTTGTTGTTGCTGTTCTTTTTCTTCTTCATTGTCGTCAGGCGTGCCCGCTTCTTTTTTTGCGGTTGCTATGTCTATAATCAATCCACATTCTGCGATGAAAAAAAAAAATGTCTGCAGCGAGCACGCAGTTTCAGACACATACAGCAAAATCGACACCACCAAACATTGCAGCCAGAGAAAATGGGCGCGGCCGTCCATTTGATTCCATCGTATACTTTCACGCGTGAGAAAAGAAGTAAATATGGAGGTGTCCTGTCTTTTAGCTCGACAGCACATCTGTCAAATTCACGACCAGCCTTCTCCGCCAAGCAGCTTCTTTTGAGCCAGTCCTCTACATGTAACTGCCCATTCTCTGTCTCCAACATTCAGAATACACCCATGTCCAAACGTTGTCACGCTTTGGCACGCGTGTGCGAAACATGCAACTCGACAATTATGTAAAATGGAATCAGACTTCCCGGGTGTGAACTGTTATTCACGCGCAAGCTGGTCTTTTCCAATAAACTCACTGCGAACACTCAGAAAAAACCCCTGGGGAGCGCCGGCGCGGTGTGTGTGTGTGTGTGTGTGTGTGGCGGTGAGCGCGTACGCACGCGCAGAGCGTCAGTATACGCGCACCTGTATGAGTATGCTGGTGCATGTGCTCGCGCGCAGCGCGGCGCGCGCGTGCGTGTGTGTGTGCGTGTGCGTGTGTGTGTGTGTGTGTGTGTGTGTGTGCCAAGGTGCGAGCGTCTATGTGCGTGTGCCTGTGTATGTTTTGTAAGTGTGTGTGCGCGCGCGCCTGTCTGTCTGTATGTATGTATGGCGTGTGGCATATATGCGTACCCGCGCGCGCGCGCGCGCGCGCGTGTTTGTATGTTATTGTTGTTTGTTACCTCGGCGCCTGCCTGTCTGTTTCTTTGTCCTGTCAGTGTGATTAGGCAAAACTGCTTGATGGGTATCATCAGAACTTCGTGGACAGAGGCAAACGTGGTCTGCAGACCAAACAAAAACATTGTGGTGCAGATCCGAGTCAAACGGCGGCTGATCCAGGAGTGGTTTAAAGGCTACGGGAAGGAATCTGAGTTTGGCTTTGACTGAAGCCCAGAGGCTTTTTTTTTTTTTTTCTCATCGTGGCGGGAGTCTGTGCTCTCCCTGATCGCCCCTTTCAGCTGTTATTGTGTTAATGGTGGATGAGAGATAGAAGTGAAACCGTTAACTAGACAGTGAATAGCTCCCCTGGTCGCCCCTTTTAGCTGTTGTTGTTGTTGTTGTTGTTGTTGTTGTGTGGTGTTTTTTAAGAGTGGGTGAGAGATAGACATGAAACCTTTTATCTAAATGTTGAACAACTCGCCTGAGTGCCCCCTTTCAGCTGTAATTATTGTTTCTTAAGAGTAGATGAGAGACACGCATGAAACCTTTAACTAGATATTGAATTTCTCTCCTCCTGAGCGCCCCTTTCAGGTGCTGGTATTGTGTTAATGGTGGATGAGCGATAGAAGTGAAATCTTTAACTAAGACATTGAATAGCTCTCCCGAGCGCGCCTTTGAGCTGTTTTGATTGTTTTCAGAGTGGCTGAGAGATAGGCATGAAACCTTTAACTAGACATTGAATAGCTTTCCCAAATGCCCCTCTTACCTGCTTTTATTGTTGTAAGAGTGGATGAGAGATATAAAGGAACCTTTAACTGATATTGAAATATTCCCCCCAGGCATAAGCACACAGCATTTTTTTTTCTTCTTTTTTTTTTTTTTTTTTTTTTTTTGTTTTGTTTGTTTGTTTTGTTTGTTTGTTTTTTGTTTTCTTTTTTTTTTTTGGGATCAGAGTTGAAACTGCAACGCCGTGTATTGAACTAAAAGTTCTCGCTCTCTCTCTCCTCAATCTCTCTCTCTCCTCTCTCTCTCTCTCCTCTCTCTCTCTTCTCTCTCTTCCTTGTGCTTGCGCGCGCACGCGCGCGCGCATGTGGGGGTGTTTGTGTCTGCCTGTCTATCTGTGTATGTGTCGGTGTCTCTGTGTGTGCGTATGTGTGTGCGCGCGCGCGTGGCGGTACGTGCAGTCAGAGAGAGAGAGAGAGACAGACAGACTGAAGAGACAGACACAGAGACAGAGAGACAAGGACAGAGACAGCGTCTGTATCCTACCTAAGACACGTGCACAGAGAATAATATACTCTTCGAGTTCGAGTTTTTTTTCGACGAGACGGAAAGAAAATATTTTTATGTCACACACACACACACACACACACACACACACACACACACACCACGTCCCAGAAAGACATGACGTCAATATTGCATGACGTACACTGTCTGGAATAAACTACGAGGGTGGTAAAGTAAAAAAAAGAAAAAAAAAAGTCGCCGACGCGAATGCAAGTGACAGATGGCCTTCACTAAAGTAGTGACAATTCCCTCAGTCACAAGTAGGCCTATCACAACATGATCGATCTCCGCGTCCACTTGACATTTGGAAAAGGTGAACAAATCTGTCCTGAAATATCCCATCCTCTTCTGTCGTAAGCCATTCTTCAGCAAAATGTTTTCTCTCCCGTGTATTCTTGTTGTAGTAACATTGTCTCATTGTCGTTGTGGAGACTTAATAACAAAAATGCGCCTGTTAAACTTTTCGGTGTTTTATCTGTCGATGTGCACCTCCCCACCTCTCTCTCTCTCTCCCTCTCTCTCTCTCCTCTCCTTTTTGTCTAACCCTATGTTGTTGACCAGCGAGGTATGTCTAAATTTTCGAAATGCTGGTCCAAAATGTGCTACTTTTTTTTTTTTTACATACACTTATGTAACTAAACTAATGCTTGTTTGTGTGTCTGTATGTAAGATCTTCTTGCTCCGTATATAAATTTCACCGTTTTCACACCCGCGCGCGGCGCGCGCGCGCACGCTGTGTATGTGTGTGTGTGTGTGTGTGGTGTGTGTGTGTGTGTGTGAAAAGACGATTAATCAATACCCCCAGTCTCATAAATAGTTGGAATGACTTTGATGGTCGATATACACAAAACAAATTTTTTTTTTTTTTTTTAAGTGAAGTGAAGATTGAGAAGACGAAAGCAGTGAATATGAGCCGGCTGTGACTTGAAATAGACGAGTCAGTAAATACATCAACTTGTCAAAAAAAAAAAACGACTCGGTCTGTTAGTCCTTGGGATGGATCACCAAAATTGTTTTAAAACAAAAACAAAAACAACAAACAAAAAACAAAGAGAGACAGAGGAAAGAAAAGAAGAACAACACAACCAAACGAACGAAAATTCTCGTAGAACGATTTCCCCGATACAGTATTCAGAACCTTTGGATTTTTGTTTGTGTGTGTGTGTGTGTGTGTGTGTGTGTGTGTGTGTGTGTGTGTGTGTGTGTGTGTGGTTTTTTTTGTTTTGTTTTGTTTTTTGTTTTTTCCTATATCCACCTACTTCTTCCACAACCAAGACCACTCCTCTCTCTCTCTCTCCTCTCACTCTCTCTCTCATCTCGCTCCTCTCTCTCTCTCTCTCCTCTCTCGTCTCTCTCTCTCTCCTCTCTTGCGCGCGCGCGCTCGCTCGCTCCTCATCACCCAGTCCCCACACCTTTATTACTCAGACAAGAGAACCTTAACTTGAATGATAACCCACCTCTCTCTCCTCTCTCTCGATCTCCTCTCTCTCTCCTCTCTCTCTCTCTCTCTCTCATCTCTCATCTCTCATCATCATCATCCTCATCATCATCACCATCATCACCCATCCTCCACACCCTTCTCAGTCAAACTAGACAAGAGAACCCGAACTTGGGGAGAAAAATTCCTCTCATAGTTTGGTGGTACTAAGGCGTTGTTGGTTTCCTGTCAAGAAGGTAGCTGGCATCTGTCAGGAGGAATAGATTTCTTTCCGTCTGGGCCTACTAACGTATTGACGCGGGCTCTGGTACTGTCAACGACACAGACAACTGTGAACTTACCCCTGATACTGGGGGAAAACGTTTTCACGGCAACTTTTTTTTTTTTGTTTGTTTGCTTTTAATGTTTTTGAAACGGCAGTCAGGCTGCGACAGAACTGGCTGTGGCGTTTTTCATTCAGCAGATGAGCGTTCTCTGTCTGTCTGTGTCTGTATCAGTCTCTCTGTCTCTGTCTCTGTTTGTCTCTCGCTTCTTCATCTCTCCCCTCTCTCTCTCTCTCTCACTCACACACACACAACACACACACCACACACAGATGCATGGTTGGAACAAAAAAAAAGACTCCATGCATTGAGTTGAAAAAAGCTGCGGTGTTTTAAGACGTCACGGAGGAGAAGCTTCCAGTAAAACATCTGTCAATTCGCGGGAGTGTTACACATGAAGCTGTGTGTCTGTTTTTATTTTCCACCGCTGAAGAGCTAGTCGGGATGGTGTAAGGTGGGGCAGGAGTGGGGGGTGGGGGTGGGGGGGGGATAGGGGGTGCTGAATGGGGAAGGGGAAAGAATGGGCGAAGGGGGTGGAAAGGGCGGTGAGGATGGAGATGACCAGTAATCGGGGAGGTTTTTTCTCGCTGAACATGCGCATATATGCATTTGCTTATTATTCATCGATCAGAGAGAGAGAGAGACAGACAGACAGACACACAGACAGACGGACAGACAGACAAAGACAGAAACGGAGTCCGCGCGCTCGCGCACACCACACACACACACACACACACACACACACACACACACACCCACACCACACCACACCCACACACACACACACACACACACACACATACAGGGAAGGTGGGGTTGCTGAGGCTGTGAAGTCGGGTGACGGAGCCCACTAAGAAGCCTTCCCTTTGCATGTTTACCCCTGTGGTAAAATAAAAGACATCCCGACAGCTAGGTCAGTAGAATGTCAAATGCTGGCAATTCATGTCTCTGTCTCTGGGGATCTGGTTTGGCTCACATGGCTTCTTTGTGTTCTTGCATTCAGTACGCTCGCGCCCGCAGAGGATAGATTATATTGCGCAGGTAGGCTGTTTGTGTTGTTTTGGGTTGTACGGCCGGGTGCGCACGTGTGCGGGTTCGCATAATTGTGTGTTGTGTGTGTGTGTGTGTGTGTGGGTGTGTATGTATGTGTATGTTGTGTGTGCGCGCGCGTGTGTGTGTGTGTGTGTGTTTGTGTATGGATGTGTGTGTGCATCTGTGCATGCGCGCGCGCCACGCACCGCGCACGTATCGTGTGTATGCCAAAAAGTATGAGTGTGCATGTGTATGGGTGTTTGTGTGTGTGTGTGTGGTGTGTGGTGTGTGTGTGTGTGTGTGTCCTGTGTCATTCCTTCGTTGTCATCGACCAAACGTGGTAATGCATCTGCTCTGAATAAAAAAAAAAAAAAGCAGGAAAAACATATTTCCTTACTTCCCTGAAAGTACAAGTCATGTGCTATGTAAGGGTGCCTGCATAAAAAGAGAAGTCTACGTGTACTTGCAAATGTGTTTTGTGTGCGTGCGCGTGTGTGTGGTGTGTGTGTTTGTGTGTGTGTGTGTGCGCGCGCGCGCGCGCGCGCGTGCGTGCGTGCGTGCATGCGTGCGTGCGTGCGTACATGCGTGTATGTATGTGTTTGTCTGTGTCTGTGCCTGTGTGTCTGTGTCTGTCTGTGACTCAGACTCATATACACAATTTCATTGTCACGAGAACCCTAAAGGATCTTTTGGCACGACACGGTTCTAATATAAATTGTAAGGAAAACTACTTTGCCACCGAACCAAAGAAACAAACAATTTACGCGACCAGATACTACGCGTTTCGACCCTTTTGGCCCTCTTGATCAAGGCAAGACATTCAACATTCAAGACTATAAACGACGAAGAATGAACAATCACCATATCCTCACAGTGGGCCTCAAATGGATGTGGAATGAAAACGAGGCTGCTGGGCGGTGTGTGTGTGTGTGTGTGTGTGTGTGTGTGTGTGTGTGTGTGTGCGTGTGTGTGTGTGTGTCAGTGTGTGTGTGTGTGTGTGTGTGTGTGTATGTATGTATGTATGTATGTATGTATGTGTGTTAGGTGTGTGTCTGTGTGTGTGTGCGTGTGTGTGTGTGTGTGTGTGTGTGTGTGTGTGTGTGTGTGTGTGTGTGTGTGTGTGTGTGTGTGTGAGTCTGTGTCTGTGTGTATGTATGTGTGAGTATGTGTGTGTGAGAGAGACAGGAGACAGACAGACAGACAGAGACTGAGACACAGAGAGAGAAGGTGAGTGAATGAGATGTGTGTGAAATTTGGGGGGGAGGGGGGAGAAAGAAGATACCATGATGGGGCGAGAAGGAAAGAGAAGCATGGTGTGTGGGGGCAGACAGAAGATAAGCAGTGAGACAGCTGGCCAATACAATCATGACAAGGCACTGAGGTGACTTGTGTGGGTATATATAACACATGAATGGACCTATGTACTGGTTAAATACATGGGCGAGTCGTGCATAAAATGTATGGGTGGATGCATATGTTGGTACATAAATTGGTTGGATCCAAATTCGGGTGCGTGTATGGGTGGATCCATGTGTGGGTGTATGTACGACTAGTTCTGTGCGTTTGGTGTAAGCATGGTGGAAAGCGTTCGGTGTGAAGCTGACAGTCCGGGGTTCGAACCCCTCTTGTGGTCGGATCAAGCCTAAAACATCTTGTCTGTCCGTCCATCAGTAAAGGGCTGCCTGATTCAGGTCAGGGAAGTCTAGGCAGTGGAAGGAGAAAGATGGGCTCCGTCCTCTTACATGCTGTGCCCAGACACGTTTGAATCTGTAACAGTTCACTGCCCCTTGGCTATTGGGCTATGGGATTTTTTTTTAACCTTGACTACCTTTATCTCAGCCAATATCTTGATTTTTACATGGTACATAGATATGATGAAAAACACACAGACAGACACAGACACAAGCGCAGACACGCACACGCTTAGGCTCTCTCTCTCTCTCTCCTCTCCCTCTCTCTCTCTCTCTCTCTCCTCCTCTCTCTCTCACACACACACACACACACACACACACACACAAGTATGCACGCCACGAACGGGAGCGCATGCGCGCGCGCGCGCCGCGCGCGCGCACACGCACACACACACACACACACCACACACCACCACCACCACCACACCACCACCACCCACTCCATGGCTCACCACACCACACCACAAAGAGACAGAGGGACAGACAGATACAGAGAGACAGAAAAAGACAAAAACAGACAGGCAACCCACAGAGAGAGAGAGAGAGAGAGAGAGAGAGAGAGAGAGAGAGTGAGAGAGATAGAGAGAGAGACCGAGCATCCATACTTACTAACATTTACGGACTCTTCATCCAGGTCTCGACTATCGACCTCCACCGTTAAAGTTTTTACACAGACAAAGAACAAATCGCACAGACTCCTTGACACAGGCGCAGATCGCACGTCACCGACATACCCCTACCCGACTGAAAGAGAAATACTAGACTCCCCAACACTTGCATTCATTGTCAAGAAAAGTTTTCTTTCTTTGCCTTTTTTTTTTCACCCCTGTTTTCCTTTTTTCGTCTTATTCAGTTGAACAGTTAATCCTTGCGCATGCGCCGCTACGAACGAGCTCCACGAGCTAAGAAGCGCATGTCACGTCACGTCACGTGCGAGGCAGCAGCGCACGAGCGGGCATTACAGGCTCGGATGTAGACGCGTTCCAGAGCGGACGGGCACCGGAGTAAAGCATCAGTTAAATGGACTCTTTCCCCAGCATTTTCCCGAAGGATCTGGATTTTCATTGATTGATTAGCTGATTCGTGTGTTGTGTGTGTGTGTGTGTGTGTGTGTGTGTGTTGTGTGTGTGTGTGTGTGGTGTGTGTTGCTTTGGTTAACTTTCTTCTTCTTCTTCTCCTCTTTTTAATCCGCGGAATGTAACTGCTTTTCACCAGCATTTTTTGGTTTGTTTGTCTGTTTTGTCTGCAAGTTTACCCTTCAACTACGGGACCGATTTTTACAACAACAAAAAAAGCGTGATTGACAGACAGTAGAATAAGACCCAAGTAAAAAAAAAAAAAAAAAAAAAAATTTCCTGCGGATATGTACACCGCGGATGTGGATTAAAGGACAGATCCCTGGATCCGTCGGCAAACAACCAAAGGGGGGAAAGGGGGGGGGGGGGGGATTTGGGGTTGATGGGGGAACCTGCTGCACCGATCGTAACGAAAGTTAGATCGTCAAAAAAAAAATGGAGCGTAGCCCAAGGACAAATTCACTACATTTACCTATTCGTGGTTCGGCCCAGATTTTAAAAAGGCGATTCCTGGATCCGTTTCGGTCTCGGGACAGAGGTCCGCGCTCTTCCAGACCTACCGTCTGCTTTGTCTTTTCATTATCTTTTAAGCTTTTCAACTACTTTGTCTATTTATTTACTCTTTTGAGCTTTTTCAGCTACTTGTTATATTTATTTACTCTTTTTGAGCCCTTCTCCTTTATTTATTTACTCCACCTTTTTTCTGACTCATTTTGCTCCGGCCACTTCACTGGCAGTACCCCCACGTCCCCCCCCCCCCCCCCCCCCCCCACTCGTTCACTCCGGCTCCTCCTCCACGACCACACCCTGGGCTTGTAGCGGTCGCAGCCCAGGCTGGCACCGGCAGTCCACGGGGGCAACAGTCAATGTCTTGAAGTCGCCATAAAGAGAGGAACCCACCAGAGGAAACACCCGCACTTCTGCCGAGCCACCCCGATGGTGTTCAGCGATACCTATTCTGATTCCAGCATACGCAGGCTAGCCGACCCTGATAATTGCTTAGTTGCGGTGTGGGGGGGTGAGG
>JADBJO010030409.1:0-17925 GCA_016801955.1 Conus betulinus | reverse complement strand
CTGATTATGATTCCTATGACTTTGTCATATTTTGTTACATTTCCTGCTGATTATGATTCCTATGACTTTGTCATATTTTGTTACATTTCCTGCTGATTATGATTCCTATGACTTTGTCATATTTTGTTACATTTCCTGCTGATTATGATTCCTATGACTTTGTCATATTTTGTTTATATTTCCTGCTGATTATGCTTATCATGTTTTCCTTTGAGTCTGAATATGTTTTGCAATTTGTTACAGTCCTTTTTATATGAAACTGAAACTTTTTTAAATTGAGAAAAAACTTTCTGTTCCACCACATTCAACTGAAAGTAACCCAAGCTTTTTTTTTTCCCAGTTCCTTTGCGTTATAACTTTACATGAACTGAGTATGCATGCTGATCATGTTGTAAAACAGGGAGCAAGAAATATTTCCCAGATGTTGTCATCGCATTTTTTTTCTATCAGTGAAAGAAATCTTCAATATTTCAGAGAGGTCGATGTGGCAACTTTTCCCAATTATGATGCAGATAAATCTTTCTGCTAACTTATGAGAGCTTAGCAGAGAACCAACTTTTAGCATTCTGGCTATTCTTAAAGTCTACATTTACAAAGTATTGCAAGGAAAGAAACTGCTTTTGTACCGACAATTCTGCAGCTGATAATGGAACATACAATAACAAATTGACACTTGGAAACATTTAGTTTTATTATGTACTGGACAATGACAAATTGACAATTGGAAACATTTAGTTTTATTATGCACTGGACAATGACAAATTGACAATTGGAAACATCTAGCTTTATTATATACTGTTTGTTAAGTGCAGCTGGAATTTTTTTTCAAAAATGTTTGTTTACTGACCCTATCTTATATATGATTATACGCTGACACGCGAAACAAAATAAAAAGGACAAAAGTGGATAGAAAAAAAAAGACAGAGAAAAAGGAAGTTAGGAGACTGCCAAGCCAACACAAAATCGACTTTTAAAAAAAAAACATCAAAACAAATTCCAAGTATCACACAGAATTCCCATCAAAACAAACTCCAAGTATCACACAGATATGCAAACACACACACACACACACACACACACACACACACACACACACACACACACACACACCTTGTGCGCACGCTCATGTTTGAGCCGAAGTCCTGTTCAAGCCTTGGCAACAAAAAATTAATGGGGATGGTGGGGAAGTTAAGAAAATTAATGGAGATGATGGGGGAGTTAAGAACATTAATGGAGATGATGGAGTAAGTTAAGGAAATTAAAGGGGATGATGGGGGAAGTTAAAAAAATGAACGGAGATTATGTAGGAAAGTTAAAAAAGATAATGACGATGATGGGGGAAGTTAAGAAAATTATGGGGATGATGGGGGTAAGTTAAGAAAATTGATGGGGATGATGGGGGTAAGTTAAGAAAATTAATGGTGGATGATGGAGGAAGTTAAGAAAATAAATGGGATAATAGGGGAAGTTGAAAAAAATAATGGCGACGATGGGGGAAGGTAAGCAAATTAATGGTGGATGATGGGGGAAGTTAAGAAAATTAATGGGGGATGATGGGGGAAGTTAAGAAAATAAATGGGGGATGATGGGGGAAGTTAAGAAAATTAATAGGGGATGATGGGGGAAGGTAAGAAAATTAATGGGGGATGATGGGGGAAGGTACGAAAATTAATGGAGGATGATGGGGGAAGGTACGAAAATTAATGGGGGATGATGGGGGAAGGTACGAAAATTAATGGGGGATGATGGGGGAAGGTACGAAAATTAATGGGGGATGATGGGGGAAGGTAAGAAAATTAGTGGGGGATGATGGGGGAAGTTAAGAGAATTAATGGTGGATGATGGGGGAAGGTAAGAATTTAAATGGGGGATGATGGGGGAAGTTAAGAAAATTAATGGGGGATGATGGGGGAAGTAGACATTCTCGCCGTGACAATGAATTTTTTTTTTAAAGAAAAAAATAATGATGTATGATGAGGGAAAGTTAAGAAAATTAACGGTGGATGACGGGGGAGTTTAAAAAAAATTATGGGGGGGGGGGGGGGGGGGGGGGTGAGGGGGGGGGGAGAGTTTAAAGAAAACTAATGGGGATGATGGTGGAAGTTAGAAAGAAAAATAATGGGATGATGGGGAAAAGTTAGAAAAACTAATGGGGATGATGGGGGAAGGTTAAAAAAAATGGAGATGATGGGGAAGGTTAGTAAATTAACGGGGACGATGGGGGGAAAAGTTAACAAAAAAAACTGATGGAGGCTGATGGGAGAAAGTTAGAAACATTAATGGGGAATGATGGGGGAGAATTCAGACAATTAATGGGGCATGATGGGAGAAAGTTTTTTTTTTTTTTTTTTTTCATTGGTGGGGGATAATGGCAGAAAGTCAAAAGAATATATCTGGATAATGGGTGAAAGTTATCAAAAAAAATTAATGGGGATGATGCAGGAGAGTCACGAAAGTGAATGAGGATGATGGGGGAAATTGAAAAATAAAGTTAATGGGGATGATGGAGGAGAGTCACGAAAGTGAATGAGGATGATGGGGGAATTGAAAAAATAAAGTTAATGGGGATGATGGAGGAGAGTCACGAAAAGTGAATGAGGATGATGGGGGAATTGAAAAAATAAAGTTAATGGGGATGATGGGGGAGAGTCACGAAAGTGAATGAGGATGATGGGGGAATTGAAAAATAAAGTTAATGGGGATGATGGAGGTGAGTTATAAAAATAAATGGGGATGATGGGGGGAAGTAAAAAAAAAACAAAAACAGTTAATGGGGATGATGGGGGAGAGTTATAAAAATAAATGGGAATGATGGGGGAAGTAAAAAAAAAAAAACAGTTAATGGGGATGATGGGGGAGAGTTATAAAAAAAATGGGAATGATGGGGGAAGTAAAAAAAAAAAAAAAACAGTTAATGGGGATGATGGGGGAGAGTTATAAAAATAAATGGGAATGATGGGGGAAGTAAAACAAAAAAAAAAAACAGTTAATGGGGATGATGGGGAGAGTTATAAAAAAAATAAAATGGGAATGATGGGGGAAGTAAAAAAAAAAAACAAAAACAGTTAATGGGGATGATGGGGGAGAGTTATAAAAATAAAATGGGAATGATGGGGGAAGTAAAAAAAAAAAAAAAAAACAGTTAATGGGGATGATGGGGGAGAGTTATAAAAAATAAATGGGAATGATGGGGGAAGTAAAAAAAACAAAAACAGTTAATGGGGATGATGGGGGAGAGTTATAAAAATAAATGGGAATGATGGGGGAAGTAAAAAAAAAAAAAAAAACAGTTAATGGGGATGATGGGGGAGAGTTATAAAAATAAATGGGAATGGGGATGATGGGGGAAGTAAAAAAAAAACAAAAAAAACAGTTAATGGGGATGATGGGGGAGAGTTATAAAAATAAATGGGAATGATGGGGGAAGTAAAAAAACAAAAAACAGTTAATGGGGATGATGGGGGAGAGTTATAAAAATAAATGGGAATGATGGGGAAGTAAAAAAACAAAAAACAGTTAATGGAGATGATGGAGGAGAGTTATAAAAATAAATGGGAATGATGGGGGAAGTAAAAAAAAAAAAACAGTTTA
Organism: Conus betulinus; assembly: GCA_016801955.1. NCBI lineage: Eukaryota > Metazoa > Mollusca > Gastropoda > Neogastropoda > Conidae > Conus > Conus betulinus. Next base: position 14,334 of record JADBJO010030409.1, on the reverse strand, counting down.
ATGGGGATGATGGGGGAGAGTTATAAAAATAAATGGAATGATGGGGGAAGTAAAAAAAAAAACAGTTAATGGGGATAATGGTGGAGAGTTAAGAAAATTAATGGGGGATGAATGAAGGGGGAAGGTAGAAAAAAAAAAAAAAAACTAATGGGGAGGATGGGAAAGTTTAAAGGGAGGTTAATGGAGGATGATGGGGGAAGGGGGAAGTTAAGAAAATTAATGGGGGATGATGGGGGAAGGTAAGAAAATTAATGGGGGGGATGATGGAGGAAGTTAAGAAAATTAATGGAGATGATGGGGGAAGTTAAGAAAATTAATGGAGGATGATGGGGGAAGGTAAGAAAAATAAAAATGGGGGATGATGGAGGAAGTTAAGAAAATTAATGGAGATGATGGGGGAAGTTAAGAAAATTAATGGAGGATGATGGGGGAAGGTAAGAAAATTAAATGGGGATGATGGAGAAAGTTAAAAAAAATTAATGGGGGGATGATGGGGGGAAGTTAAGAAAAAAATTAAATGGGGATGATGGAGAAAGTTAAAAAAAAATTAATGGGGGATGATGGGGGAAGCTAGGAAATAAACTAATGGGGATGATGGGGGGGAAAGTTTAAAGAAAGATTAATGGAGGATGATGCGGGGTCGGGGGGAGGGGGGGGGGACGTGGTGGTGAAAAAATTAATGCAGATGATGGGTGAACTTTTAAAATACATAATGGGGGTGATAGGGAAAGTTTAAAAAAAATGGGGGAATGATGGAGGAAAGTTGTTTTTTTTAATCTCTAATGGAGATGATGGGGAGAGTTTTTTTTTTTTTTTTTTTTAAGTTAATCAAGTTGTCACACTGAGCAGAAATGCACGCGCGCACTCAACCCAGCATTCACTCCGTGCACATGCAGCAGTCGCCCCAAACAACCAGAAGGCGCACTGCAATAACTCTTCTTCTCCCCCTCCTCTCCGGGGAATAATTTACTAAACGATAACCAGCTTTTTCCTGTATATACAACAGCTTTGTTTTACAAGAATTATGTTCTGTTCCTCCTCTCCAGTGGAGGTACAAACATTCCACAGGTCCACTAGCTGGGACCAAATTTCATCTCATTATACATGGTAAGTTGCAAGAACATCTTTACCAGTTTCTCCTCCTCACTGGAGAAAACAATTCATATATTTTTTTCCAAAGAGAAAAAACAAAAGACAGCTTAAAATACAGGGGCAACATCTGAGTTCCGACCCAGGGGGACAATCACAAATCATAGTGGGTCAACATAACAAACGCTTCAAAAAGTTCTCTCACGACTGCCGCAGTTGTTGTCCTCTCCTACTAGGTTCTCCAGCTCTGGAGTCAATTAGGTGCTGCCACAGCGCTGAGCCCAAATACTAGTTGTGCGACCCATTACTGGTGCTGCCACAGCACTGAGCCCAAATACTAGTTGTGCGACCCATTACTGGTGCTGCCACAGCGCTGAGCCCAAATACTAGTTGTGCGACCCATTACTGGTGCTGCCACAGCGCGCTGAGCCCAAATACTAGTTGTGCGACCACATTACTGGTGCTGCTACAGCACTGAGCCCAAATACTAGTTGTGCGACCACATTACTGGTGCTGTACAGCACTGAGCCCAAATACTAGTTGTGCGACCACACATTACTGGTGCTGCTACAGCACCGGGATGGCCTGAAACACAAATGAGGTCCGTGTGAGTAATCTATTTCAAAATCTGAATAATGATAAATTCTTTTCCCTTTTTTCCCTATTCTTGACTCTCTTTTCTCTCCCCATCTGTCTATACCTCCCCTGGTAATGGTAGATGCAGGTGAATCTCGTTCCGCAGTCCAAACAACCTGTCTGGTCAGTGTCACCAATCCATCTCTCCTTCCTTTATTTTTCCTTCCTGCGCTCTTCCTGAGTACATATTCAGTGAGTACTCATCTAACTCTACGCATTACCAGCCCTTGCTTACTTGACCAATGGACAACGTCCGTCCATTTTCCTGAGCGATTCAACCAATGATCACCCTACGTCTGTAGCCACAGCGACACTGATCACACTGGTCAGGCCACGTAAATTGTCCTTTCTTTTACCTTCCTTTTCCCCACCTAGGGAAATGCTTTATATCAAATGAGGGCGAACGCGACGGAACGTCACATGTCGCCATGTGAGGCTACGTCACATGACACAGGACGATGGGGGAAGTTAGAAAAAAAAATTGATGGGATATGATGGAGAAAGTTAGAAAAAAAAATGATGGGATATGATGGAGAAAGTTAGAAAAAAAAATTGATGGGATATGATGGAGAAAGTTAGAAAAAAAATAATGGGGGATGATGGGGGAAAGTTTTTTTTTTTTTTTAAATCAGTGATGATGATGGGGGGAAAAGTAAAGAAAATTAATAAGAAAGATGGAGGAAGTAAGAAAAAAAAAAAATGGGGATGGGGATGATGAGGGAAGTTAGAAAAAAAAAAAAACTTAAGGGGCGATCATGAAGAAAGTAAGAAAAGAAATTAATGGGGGATGATGGGGGGAAACGAAATTGATGGCAAATGTCTGAGGACACGATCGCCAATCTTTTATCCAGAATCTGTCATGAGGATGTGGGTGGGGGTGTGCATACAGGGGAGGATACTCTCATCACACTCATCATAATCAAATTATCCTCCAATGCAGAGAAGCATGGCAAGTGCAGATGTGTTGTGTCTTTTGTGAAGCTCCACGAGTAGCTGCCAGTGGTGGTTCTTCTGGAGGTGACTATGAAGAGTTCACCCTGGACAAAGGCGCGAATGGGTGTGACCCACAGTGCAACAGCAGCCTGGCCCATCTGGTGCTGGTGCAGACAACGTGTACGCCGAGGTCAAGAAGCCGAAGAAGTCGACCCCTGCGGTGGCTGCTCCTGCCGATGAAACCGCAAACGTGTATGCCGTGGTGGCCAAGAAAACAGGGGAAGCTGGACATGTCTCCACACACTGCTGAACCAGGACCCTCAGCAAGACCCAAACAGCCCCTAAACCCAAAACCAAAAAGGGCAAGCAGAAGAAAACCGCTGGACAAAGAGCTCAGGAGGCAGAAGGTGAGAAGAGTTGTTAAGCTGCCCTTTTTTTTTTTTTTTGAAGGATGATGTGAAAGGTCAAGGTTGCACTACATCACAAATCAGGAAATTTATTTTGATTTAGACTGCAACTCGTCGCTTGTACTCTGAATCTCCTTTTTTTTCCTAAAGAATTTTCATCGTAATCTACTTTCTCCTTCATAAGAATCAAATTTTCTTCAGAACACAATTAAATTAGTGAATAAACATACATGTATAAACTGCTTTGGGTGGAAGTCTATCATACTTTGTGTGTGTGTGTGTGTGTGTGTGTGTGTGTGTGTGTGTGTGTGTGTGTGTGTGTGTGTGTGTGTGTTGTGTGTTGTTGTTGTTGTTGTGTTGTTGTTGTTGTGTTGTGTGTGTGTTGTTGTTGTTGTTGTTGTTGTTGTTGTTGTTGTGTTGTCTTCAGTTTAACGTCTTTCCACATTAAGTGATATTAGACGAAGGGAAAGGATTTGGAGAGGGGGAGCATGAGGAGGAGGTGGGTGGGGTGGGTTATCTGGCAGTCATATACAAAAAAAAAAAAATAAAAAAGCATTTACAATCTTTACAATACAAAAAAAAAAAGAAGAAAAAAAAAGAAAGGTATGGATAAACCAACTTTAAATAACTATTTGAATCATAATACAAACTATAACAAATGTCCCATAGGACTGCGTAGTAAACAGTTCGCAAAATCAAACAACAAACTAAAATTCTCAAGGATACTGTCAAAAGAACTTTCAGAAATAGCCGGTTAAATAGGTCTCAGTCTCTGGCATTCCAGAAGAATGTGTTGGTTTGAAATTTGTTCACCGCACAGACATTTAACATTCTTGCTGAATTTTGTTTTGAAGGCATTAAGCTTTATCCTATAAGACAGCGAAGTAATGTGTCTACATTTGAAACTGTTGCTATAATTCACAGCTATTTTGTTTGTTAAACCACCGAATTCAGTAAGCGACCAGAGAATTTCTCCTTCCTATGAAGAGATTTTGAAACTTTGTTCCACGATGCTTGCGCCAGCAAATGATACCGTTCTGTAACGGATAAAGGAACTCTGTGTGTGTGTGTGTGTGTGTGTGTGTGTGTGTGTGTGTGGTGTGTGTGCGTGTGTGTGTGCGTGCGTGCGTGCGTGCGCGTGCGTGCGTGTGAAAAGAAGCATTGAATGATGCGGGAAATTCAAGTCTTATTTATTTTTTGTTGTTCCTCTCTGACCAGATCCAGCTAGGACTATTTCAGCTGTCTTTGCCATTGCCTTTAGGGTTCTGATCCCTGTTTTACTAGAAGTCGCCAGCTGTATCATGAGATCACAGGCTGATGAGTCCACAAGCCCCGTGCTCAACCTCTATGGCGAGGACTCTCGCTTGGAAGCCAGAGTCCCTCATGGTGCAGATCCTGATCTTATTTTGTGGCGTCACTCAAGGACACCGGGATATTCTCTTTAAAGTTAATAGGGTATTCCACGCATAGCATGCACTGAAAGAATGAAAATATGCTGCCTGCTATGTGTGTACATGTCATCCATACTAAAAAAGCCAGACTGGCCTTCTTCTTTCCATCCACATATTGTTGTTTGAATCCCGGCAGTGTCAGGAAAAAAAAATCTGTCAGCAGATGGACCTCTAGGAGTCATGAGCTGGACGCAGTGAGTTCAGTGCCAAAACTCTTGCCTGAGGAGAATTTCTCTGAAGACCTTCTTTGAAACTGTCCCCAGAATTCCCGCTGGCTGGACGAGCAGGGTGTTCTTTGAACACGTAGCAGTCTGTGTATGGGGGAAAAGAAATCTCCATAGTTATATCTTTATCTGCAGAAATCTCCATAGTTCTATCTTTATCTGCAGACATCTTCATAGTTATATCTTTATCTGCATAAATCTCCATAGTCATATCTTTATCTGCATAAAATCTTCATAGTTATATCTTTATCTGCACAAATCTCCATAGTTAAATCTTTATCTGCAGAAATCTTCATAGTTATATCTTTGTCTGCAGAAATCTCCATAGTTAAATCTTTATCTGCAGAAATCTCCACAGTTATATCTTGTCTGCATAAATCTCCATAGTTATATCTTTATCTGCATAAATCTCCATAGTTATATCTTTATCTGCAGAAATCTCCATAGTTATATCTTTATCTGCAGAAATCTTCATAGTTATATCTTTATCTGCATAAATCTCCATAGTTATATCTTTATCTGCATAAATCTCCATATTTACATATTGTCTGCTTAAATCTTCATAGTTATATCTTTATCTGCATAATTATTGTATAATGAGAAACAAGCCATTTTTTTTTTTTTTTTTTCGGTCTTCCCAAGATCATGTGGAGTACCATTTAGTGAAAGAAAGCAGCCAATACGACCAGTGTGTGTTTCAGCAGCAGAGTACGGCAACATTGCCCCGCTGCCCCGAGCTGCACAGCAGGCGGAAGGATCGGTGTATGAAAACTATGTCCTCCCGAAGGATGGCAGGGATCCTGTCAGCGCTGATGCTGTCCACGCCCGTTCTGTAAGACACACAGACTCTGTCGACACCCGCATCTGATGTTGTTGTTTATTTCTTTTTTCATCTTTCCTCTATTTACTGACCAGACTTTGTCCTGCCGAAATTGTCCAACAATTCCGACATTAATAAAGACAGATTGCAGTGTCACAGTATACAGGCCAAAAGACAAAGACACGGAAGGAGAGTGCAAAGGAACATTCATCTCACACGCAATATATAACAGTGTGTGCATTTTCAATCAAGATGTCTTCTTCCGACACTGTAGAGAACAGACATACAACACCACACTCCCAAGTTCTCAGATAGCATTGCATTCTTACGCTACCATCAATCATGGTTTTATTGAATGAGCATTACATGGCTTTCGATGTATGTGCTTATTCGTATTTTGCATTATAACCTGTTTAATGTGTGTGCCTACATTTGTGTGTGTGTGCCTGTGTGCATGTTTAAGTGTGTATGTTTGGGGGGGGGGGGAGGAGGTATGTGTGTAGATATTGCGTAGACTGTTGATGTTGTACGTGTCAGATCTTTCTCTGGACTTAAGTGTTCAGTGTTTGAGGGATTACAATGTCTTGAACGTCATTCTTGAGCGTTTTGTGGAATCCCAGCATGCCTTGGCATGCATTGATCTGACAGTCTCAATCTTCGAATGCTTGTCACCTCATGATTTACGAACCCATCGGCTTACTCCTTTGTGTAAAGCAAAATGCTTTTCGTTGTAAATGTTTAATGTTCTCTCGTCCTCTCACATTACAGTGGTATTGGTCTTCCTGTAGCAGGGCTTGTATTGGTGCAGAAATGCAGAAACAGCACACCTGTCGCTGTGTTTAACTGCTACATTAGCACTAAAAGGCTATTCAGCTATGATGTTTTATTTTTGTTTTGTTTCATATTTTGTTTTGTATCCAAAAGCATTTCATATCAGAGTCCTTATTCTGTATTTTCATCAGATGTTTTGTCCAATTCACAGCCCTCATTAGTGATCTTCATCAACCCCCTCCATCCTTTAGCAGCTTTAACTCTGAAGTTTCCATCCGACCTTTCCACGTGTTAGCACCATCAGCCACTGATCTTCACCACACCTTCCTCCTTGTAGAGACTTCACGCAGATTTTCATCAGCGCCTCGCTCCATTCGTAGCCTTCACTCACTGACCTTCGTCTGGGGCCTCTCTCAGTGTAGAGCCTTCACTGTGATTTTCATCAGTCTCTTCCTCCTTTCAGAGCCTTCACTGTGATTTTCATCAGTCTCTCCCTCCTTTCAGAGCCTTCACTGTGATTTTCATCAGTCCTTTCAGAGCCTTCACTGTGATTTTCATCAGTCTCTCCCTCCTTTCAGAGCCTTCACTGTGATTTTCATCAGTCCCTCCTCTTAGAGCCTTCACTGTGATTTACATCAGCCCCTCCCTCCTTTCAGAGCCTTCACTGTGATTTACATCAGTCCCTCCTTTCAGAGCCTTCACTGTGATTTTCATCAGTCCCTCCTTTCAGAGCCTTCACTGTGATTTTCATCAGTCCCTCCTTTCAGAGCCTTCACTGTGATTTTCATCAGTCCCTCCTTTCAGAGCCTTCACTGTGATTTTCATCAGTCCCTCCCTCCTTTCAGAGCCTTCACTGTGATTTCATCAGTCCCTCCCTCCTCTTAGAGCCTTCACTGTGATTTTCATCAGTCCCTCCTTTCAGAGCCTTCACTGTGATTTACATCAGTCCCTCCTTTCAGAGCCTTCACTGTGATTTACATCAGTCCCTCCTTTCAGAGCCTTCATTGTGATTTAGATCAGTCCCTCCTTTCAGAGCCTTCACTGTGATTTTCATCAGTCCCTCCTTTCAGAGCCTTCACTGTGATTTACATCAGTCCCTCCTTTCAGAGCCTTCACTGTGATTTACATCAGTCCCTCCTTTCAGAGCCTTCACTGTGATTTACATCAGTCCCTCCTTTCAGAGCCTTCACTGTGATTTTCATCAGTCCCTCCCTCCTTTCAGAGCCTTCACTGTGATTTTCATCAGTCCCTCCCTCCTTTCAGAGCCTTCACTGTGATTTACATCAGTCCCTCCCTCCTTTCAGAGCCTTCACTGTGATTTACATCAGTCCCTCCTTTCAGAGCCTTCACTGTGATTTACATCAGTCCCTCCCTCCTTTCAGAGCCTTCACTGTGATTTTCATCAGTCCCTCCCTCCTTTCAGAGCCTTCACTGTGATTTTTCATCAGTCCCTCATTTCAGAGCCTTCACTGTGATTTTCATCAGTCCCTCCCTCCTTTCAGAGCCTTCACTGTGATTTTCATCAGTCCCTCATTTCAGAGCCTTCACTGTGATTTTCATCAGTCCCTCTCCCTCCTTTCAGAGCCTTCACTGTGATTTTCATCAGTCCCTCCCTCCTTTCAGAGCCTTCACTGTGATTTTCATCAGTCCCTCCCTCCTCTTAGAGCCTTCACTGTGATTTACATCAGTCCCTCCCTCCTTTCAGTGCCTTCACTGTGATTTTCATCAGTCCCTCCCTCCTTTCAGTGTAAATGAGAAAGATATGATTTGTGGGATAGGGATGGGAGAGGGAGAGAAGGGAGGTGGGGGTGGGAGAGAAGGGGGGGGTGGGGTAAAGCAGGAGGATAGGGGAAGGAGTGGGCTGTAATGAGATGAAAAGAAAAAGAGGAGAACTAACAAACTGCTTTTTGTTAACAAAGATTAAAAAGGAAGAAGTAAAATAGGGTTTAGAATAATGGATAGCACTTCACACACATGAAAGGCCAGAAGGGTTGATGGGATGATGCAGGACATGCACAATAGAAGTATTCCTACATCCTGCCCCTGATACCTTCCAAGCCACCACCAAGGCAGTGGAGCAGACACCAGAAGCTTCCTGCAATGAACTTAAATGGCAGACTTGGTGTGAACAAGAATAAAGGCATGCAGAAGTGCTTCTCCATTAAGGAGTGTGTAGTTGATTTCCCCAACTCACTGTGTGTTGTTGATTTCCCCAGCATGCTGTGTGTTGTTGATTTCCCCAGCATGCTGTGCGTTGTTGATTTCCCCAGCATGCTGTGTGCTGTTGATTTCCCCAGCATGCTGTGTGTTGTTGATTTCCCCAGCATGCTGCGTGTTGTTGATTTCCCCAACATGCTGTGTGTTGTTGATTTCCCCAGCATGCTGTGTGTTGTTGATTTTCCCAGGATCTTCAGTTATGTATCTCTCTGTCTCTCTTTGTCTGTCTGTCTGTCTGTCTGTCTGTCTGTGCTTCTCTCTCTCTCCTCTTTCTCTCTCCCTCTCTCTCTCCCTCTCTGTCTGTCTGTCTTTCTGTCCGTATGTATGTATGTATGTATGTATGTATGTATGTATGTATGTATGTATGTATGTATGTATGTGTGTGTGTGTGTGTGTGTGTGTGTGTGGTTTGTTTGTGTGTGTGTGTGTGTGTGTGTGTGTGTGTGTGTGTGTGTGTGTGTGTGTGTGTGTGCGCGCGTATGTGTGTGCATGCTTGACTGTGTGTTTGCATGTTAGTTTGTATGTGTGTGCGCATGTGGGTGTGTGTGTGATAATAAGCACTGTGATTTTATCCTTCCTTGCAGGAGGTTATAGAGGCTGCACAGGACGACGACGATAATAAGCACTGTGATTTTATCCTTCCTTGCAGGAGGTTCCACGGGCTGCACAGTACGACGACGATAATAAGCACTGTGATTTTATCCTTCCTTGCAGGACGACGATGGCTCTCGCACAGTCAATGCTGATGGACTGGTCTACACCACCGTGGCCTTCACAGAAAGCCAGCGACAGAAGGAGAAGGAACCGGCGCCTGAGCGTGAATTCACAGAGTATGCCGGCCTCGACTTCACCAAGATGGCTGCAGAAACCAAAAAGAAGTGAAAAGTCTGTGTTTCTGCAAGGCAGAAGATGATGGCGCGCGCGCGCGCGCGCGCGCGTATGTGTGTGTGTGTGTGTGTGTGTGTGTGTGTGTGTGTGTGGTGTGTGTGTGTGTGTGTGTGTGTGTGTGTGTGTGTGTGTGTTCATGCATGCATGCATGCACAAGTCTGTGCGTTTCTGTGCATGTGTGTGTTCAAAGAAATCGTCTCTGAAGGGTCAAAATGGCATGGATGGTTAGCAGTTTCAATAGATTTAAAAGAATTTTGGATCTTTATTCTCTCTCTCTCTCTCTCTCTCTCTCTCTCTCTCTCTCTCTCTCTCTCTCTCTCTCTCTCTCTCTTTTTACTCTTCTTGCATTTTTGGGGCGTATGTGTCAACTTGTACGCAAACCCTTCTCCCTACAGTTTTACTAAAGGCTGTGGAGATGAGGGTAACATCTAAACTTGGGATAGAAGAAGATTATCAGATCATCCGAGGGACAGTCCCTGTGTGTGTGGTGTGTGTGTGTGTGTGTGTGTGTGTGTTCTTCAGCATTTGCCCAACAAACAATGACTGAAAATACTGAATGTCAGGGGGACAAACAGACTGCTTTTAAAGACTGCAGGAACTGTACATACAGTCCAAGTGAACACAGCTCTGTTCTGTCATAGTCGTGTATGGATTGCCAAACTTCACCATGAAAGAAAGGGTCAGAGCACAAAGAGGTGCAGACCACTGGATGATTTTTAGTGCAATCATGCCATCTCACTGTCTCCCTCTGATACCAAAGGTAACAGGCTCTTTCTGTTCAGATACCGGGCCCAATAAGGCTGTGAACAGCCAGGCAGCCGTCTAGTAGGAAAAGACAATGTACATGAGCTTGAGCAATGTTCTCTCACACTTAAGATCAAAAGCAGCTATCAGTTTGTCCCCCTCATAAAGTTGTATGGGACAGGTCTGTTGGATAGTCTGTATTCAACAATCCAATGGCAGCTGTTAGTACTTATAAGTTACGCAACAATGTGTTGTTTTGTGATGTGTTTATTATGAGAGTTTTCAATGTTATTTCAAAACTTTCCCACTTGTTAAGGAGCTGAGATCACTGGATGTATTCTATTCAACAGTATTGATCTTGTACTTATGTTATGTATAGTGACATCAAGTCTTACCATTGTATGGAAGGAATATAGCGTAGACCCCAGTCTTTGTTTTTCTTTCATTGGAGTTTCTGTGATTATGATTTCAGTTGTTTTTACCAATGCTGTGTCGTACAATGTCATCATAGTGCAGTGTTTACAGGATACACTGTTTACAGAATACACTGTTGACATAACACACTGTTGACAGGCTACACTGTTGACAGGATACACTGTTGACAGGACACACTGTTGACAGGATACACTGTTGACAGGATACATTGTTGACAGGGTACACTGTTTACAGGATACACTGTTGACATAACACACTGTTGACAGGATACACTGTTGACAGGTCACACTGTTGACAGGATTCAGCATTTACAGGACACAGTTTGGCCACCTTCATGCAAAGGCCACCATTTCCCCATGGCTTCTGGAGATTGTCATTGGACAGATGTGGTGGCGCCCTCTGGAGGGAGAGCTCACTTAGTCTGGCTCCACAACTGAGCAGTCATTGTCATCAGCAGTGGGCTTTAGTAGGTGATGTCCTGCATATGTTGGATCAGAACAGGCGTCACTGAACACCACCAGAATGATTCAGCAGCAGTGAAGTGTCTCCACCAATGGGTTGCCCCTCGACAACTTGACCTTAACGTCTCCCTGTGGATTGCTTGGGTTGTGGTGGGCTGGGGCTGTGGCTGTGGATAGGGGTAGGGGTGGGGGGTGGGGGTGGGGGAATGAATGAGTGGCATGGCTGCAATGTCACTGAGGCACAGAAGGTGGGACAGCAAAAAGAAACAAAAGAAAAAGAAAAGAAAAAAAAAAAAAAAAAAAAAAAAAAAAAAGAGAAACAGAAAAGAAAAAAAAAAATCCCTTTCCCTTTAGTTGGCAAGGCTCTTTATTCCAAAGACCCATCAACCTGTAAATAATGTATTGAATGTCAGTATGTAAATCATCAATTAAAACAATGTAAACAGACTTGTAAGACATGTAAAACAGCCTTTGGTGAAGATTAAACATATACTACATCCACCTATATATAATTTATAATTATGTTTCGTGAAGATAAAGCACAGTTCAAGTGAAAAATGTAGGTTTTAGAAACAAATACCCCCCACATACACACACTCACACACAAACATAGCCACCCACCTCCCCCAGGATTTCAGTACTTTGTTTCGGTCACTATATTAGACATCCACTATCGTAGTTCTACTGTAACTTGGGAATGTTTGAATCAGTGTTTATGTAAGACAGTCGTGGTTGCAGTCACACTACAGCGTGGGACTGTCGGCATTGTTGTCGTGATAGGACATTACAGGGCTTGATAATCTAAATGAGTGTAGAGGTTTTCCAAATTCTGTTAAAACCAAGGGAGGGAAGGGGGGGGGGGGGTAGGGACTCTCTCCTCCCAAAATGTTGTAAAAACCAAGGGAGGGAAGGGGGGGGGGGGGGGGGGACTCTCTCCTCCCAAAATGTGTTGTAAAAACCAAGGGAGGGAAGGGGGGGGGGGGGAAGGTAGGGACTCTCTCCTCCCAAAATGTTGTAAAAAACAAAGGGAGGGAGGGGGGGGGGGGGGGGTAGGGACTCTCTCCTCCCAAAATGTTGTAAAAACCAGGGAGGGAAGAAGGGGGGGGGGGGGGGGTAGGGGGGTACTCTCTCAACCCAAAAATGTTGTAAAAACCAAGGGAGGGAAGGGGGGGGGGGGGGGTAGGGACTCTCTCCTCCCAAAATGTTGTAAAAAAAGGGAGGGAAGGGAGGAAGGGGGGGGGGTAGGGACTCTCTCCTCCCAAAATGTTGTAAAAACCAAGGGAAGGAGGGGGGGGGGGGGTAGGGACTCTCTCCTCCCAAAATGTTGTAAAAACAAGGGAGGGAAGGGGGGGGGGGGTCTCTCTCTCCCAAAATGTTGTAAAAACCAAGGGAGGGAAGGGGGGGGGGGGGGGTAGGGACTCTCTCCTCCCAAAATGTTGTAAAAACCAAGGGAGGGAAGGGGGGGGGGGGGGGGGGGGTAGGGGGGGAGGGGGGGGGGGGTAGGGACTCTCTCCTCCCAAAATGTTGTAAAAACCAAGGGAGGGAGGGGGGGGGGGGGGTAGGGACTCTCTCCTCCCAAAATGTTGTAAAAACCAGGGAGGGGGGGGGGTAGGGACTCTCTCCTCCCAAATGGGGGGGGGGGGGGGGGGGGGGTAGGGACTCTCTCCTCCCAAAATGTTGTAAAAACCAAGGGAGGGAAGGGGGGGGGGGGGGGGGGGTAGGGGGACTCTCTCCTCCCAAAATGTTGTAAAAAACCAAGGGAGGGGAAGGGGGGGGGGGGGGTAGGGACTCTCTCCTCCCAAAATGTTGTAAAAAAAAGGGTAGGGACCAAGGTTGTAAAAACCAAGGGGGGGGGGGGGGGTAGGGACTCTCTCCCCCCAAAATGTTGTAAAAACCAAGGGAGGGAGGGAGGGGGGGGGGGGTAGGGACTCTCTCCTCCCAAAATGTTGTAAAAAAGGGAAGGGAGGGAAGGGGGGGGGGGGGGGGGGGGGACTCTCTCCTCCCAAAATGTTGTAAAAACCAAGGGAGGGAAGGGGGGGGGGGGGTAGGGACTCTCTCCTCCCAAATGTTGTAAAAACCAAGGGAGGGAAGGGGGGGGGGGGGGTAGGGACTCTCTCCTCCCAAAATGTTGTAAAAACCAAGGGAAGGGGGGGGGGGGGGGGGTAGGGACTCTCTCCTCCCAAAATGTTGTAAAAACCAAGGGAGGGAAGGGGGGGGGGGGTAGGGACTCTCTCTCCCAAAAATGTTCCCCAAGGGAGGGGAGGGGGGGGGGGGGGGGGGGGACTCTCTCCTCCCAAAATGTTGTAAAACCAAGGGAGGGAAGGGGGGGGGGGGGGAAGGGACTCTCTCTCTCCCAAAATGTTGTAAAAAAACAAGGGAGGGAAGGGGGGGGGGGGGGGGGGTAACTCTCTCCTCCCAAAATGTTGTAAAAACCAAGGGAGGGAGGGGGGGGGGGGGGGGGGAACTCTCTCCTCCCAAAATGTTGTAAAAACCAAGGGAGGGAAGGGGGGGGGGGGGGGGGGGGGGGACTCTCTCCTCCCAAAATGTTGTAAAAAACCAAGGGAGGGAAGGGGGGGGGGGGGGGGGGGGGGGACTCTCTCCTCCCAAAATGTTGTAAAAACCAAGGGAGGGAAGGGGGGGGGGGGGGGGGGGGGGACTCTCTCCTCCCAAAATGTTGTAAAAACCAAGGGAGGGAAGGGGGGGGGGGGGGAACTCTCTCCTCCCAAAATGTTTTAAAAAACAAAGGGAGGGAAGGGGGGGGGGGGAAAACTCTCTCCTCCCAAATGTTGTGTAAAAACCAAGGGAGGGAAAGGGGGGGGGTAGGGACTCTCTCCTCCCAAAATGTTGTAAAAACCAAGGGAGGGAGGGAAGGGGGGGGAAGGGGGGGGGACTCTCTCCTCCCCAATGTTGTAAAAACCAAGGGAGGGGAGGGAAGGGGGGGGGGGGGGGGGGACTCTCTCCTCCCAAAATGTTTGTAAAAACCAAGGGAGGGAAGGGGGGGGGGGGGAACTCTCTCCTCCCAAAATGTGTTGTAAAAACCAAGGGAGGGAAGGGGGGGGGGGGGTACTCTCTCTCCTCCCAAATGTGTTGTAAAAACCAAGGGAGGGGGGGGGGGGGTAGGGACTCTCTCCTCCCAAAATGTTGTAAAAACCAAGGGAGGGAAGGGGGGGGGGGGGGGGTGGGGGTAGGGACTCTCTCCTCCCAAAATGTTGTAAAAAAACAAGGGAGGGGGGGGGGGGGGGGGGGGTAGGGACTCTC
>JADBJO010030408.1:7500-17926 GCA_016801955.1 Conus betulinus | reverse complement strand
GGCATGCACACAAAAGAAAGGGGACATATGTATATAATATTTGGTACAAAAAACACAGAAAGTCAGACACAATAAAAAGAACAAACATGCATGCCCTCCCCCCCCCCCCCCCCCACCCCAACAACAAACAAAACAAACAAACAACAAAAAAAAACAAAAAAAAAAAAGAAGACAAGTCAAAAAAAACAACAAGAAAGAACCGAATGCAGACACACATACAAACATACATGAATTGAATATATGCAGGATATATATGCATACACACACACACACACCACACACACACACGAACACACACACACACACACACACACAGAAATGAGGAGCCTAGCCTCGAGGAAAAAAACAAACAAAAAAAAAACAAACAAGGGGTGGCAGGGCGCGAGAGGCTGAGAGAGAGGGGGGAAAAAAGTTAAGATGGGTAATTACAAACAAAGTTGGGGACCACCTATGTACATATATAAGAGTTGTTTAACACAAGTCACAGTAAAGCTAGGAAATGATAGAGGAATAGGGAAACCAGGGTTGTGTCAAAAATGATCTGAATCACAGTTCAGAAAGGCTAAGTATTTTTCACAATTGAATCTGAAGCTTAAGATTGTTTAGGAAAGGATCACATGAAGGTCTGGGTGTTATTTTGTGTAGTTCTAACATTTGAAACAAACATAAAACTTAGCAAACCAACAGAATAACAGTTAAGAAGCTTTGTCAGTTTCCACATTATGTTTCACTCCAAAAAGACACCAACTCTTTCTCAAAAAAACAGATTAGACTGGTTGCCGTGATGCACATTATATCCTTTACATTAGCAGGTTTTGAAAGATTTCTCCACACCGCCCCCCCGCTCCCCCCCGTCTGCAATATTAAGTTCGAAAAGCAATGTGTTATATCTGTCAGTTATGTTCAGGATCACAAAAGTTTACATAGGTGAATCAACAATTTTGCGCATTGAAATCAGTATTTGTGGGTTTGGCACGCAATCTATGTAGAAGTCGACATTGGAACCATCTAGACGTGGAGCTCATAGAACACTTATAGGAATGGTAAGTAATCATTATGTTCCAAATTCCAGGGATTTACAAGAAAGAATATTCCAGGTTTATTACCAGCGCGGAGAAAAGGGCAATTCATTTGGTTCATTTAAGTTTTTGTGTACATATGATTGTTGCCGAAAGGGGAAGAAAATACGGATGATAATGCATAACCAAGCGGTTTTTGGTCTACGGTTTATAATTGGTGAATTCTTATAGACTAATTAAGGAGTTGTTGGCAATGCAGTTGCTAAGTGGGGGGGCAATTTATATTATGGGCCTGTCTACAATCGATAAGAGTAATTGTTCTTATACTTGATATTAAGGGTTAAAGTTCAAGATCAGGTGCATCCAAAATGCCCCTATTTCATGTAACAAGGTGTAATGTCATAAGGACGCTTCCAATAGATTGCAGCCAGGGGATTCGGCTGGTGAACCAAGATAAAAAGCCTTTTTGGATCTCCGTAAAATTTTGAAAATATATGGTATGGAATGAATATACAAGACGGCTTCTGGTATCCTGTACTAGTGGTCGGGGGGGGGGGGGGACAGCCCTTTGGAAACACGCTTTTCTTGGTAGTTTTCATCACCTCATGTTTAATATTCCAGAATGTGGTTCGTGGTACCCCCCCTCGGTTGGCATAATAAAATAATGAGCAACTTAGCACCGAATTTTTCATACTGTCCCGGCTTGTGAACGATATTGATTGGTGAATTCCCAAGCAACGGGGGCCGCCTCTACGTAATCTTCTTCGGTCAGACAACTTAGATCTTCAGGAAGAAAAGAAGAAATGAGAAAAATTATGTTTTACATTGTAAACATTTGTTTTCACCGCCGTCAAGATACTGACTTTTGAATCACGATTTGTTTTATTTACTTTGTTATTTGTTAAACGGCCGTAAGCTCTATGGGAAATGTCTTTTTCTAAAAAGCAGGGCAGATAAAGTCCACTGGGGGGTCTGGGGTAGTGTGATCAATAACTGACAATTTTAGAATGGCCACAGTTTAGATACATTTATTTTGATCAAAAGGAATTTATAAATTTCTATTTTTCCAAAAGTGCAAGGATCTTTTTATTTCAGACGGATTTCATCTTCCAATTGAATCATGTAACAATAGTAGTGTTGTGTTAGTGGAGAAATTTTAACCCAGCATTTTGGTAAATGTAACTGGATACCCAGGCAAACATTGTTTATCTCTCATAAATTAAATATCCAGGCAATTCTTAGCTAACAGTCCCGAACCAGGGGAAAAGGGAGGGAAAGGGGGAATAGGGAGGAAAAAGGGGGGAAAGGGAAAAGGAGGAACTCGCGACGCCGGACGAAAAAAGGGCGGGTCGGGACAGCGGTCCCAGCCTACTACTGTGTGACGTGTCGAATATGATTTTTAACACTGAAGTTTTTTAAACCGTTTAGAGTAATGACTGAGTATACGGCCGAAAAAGGGGGGTAAACTAAAGACGTCGTGAGAAAAACGATCGTTTCTGAGACCGTCTAGGGACGATATGACATGAGCTGTTTCGTCATCATTTGTTCCAGTGTAATTTATTTCGCTTTTAACAAACGCGAAGAACTTTAATTCCTATTAATAAATATGGCTCCGTAAGCTACATCTTATACAGGGGGGGACGGGGAGGAACCTCACACATAATTATATGTCTGAGTAAATTTGATACTGTTGGTGCCCCCGCTAGGACCAAAGGGAATCACCGCCGTCGTCTCCCAATCGTAAACCGCAGTGGTAGATGAACGGGGACGCCTTGGGACAGGGGAGACGGTCCAAGTAGAAATTGGGTTTGAAAAATATTGTCTTATGATCCAATTATTAAGTCAGGTCCACCTGAAAATTTAAACAGTTATGTAAATACCATGAACGTGTTGCGATCAAACGCCTTCTCAGAGGAGTCAACTAAAAAGAGCATAGGGAAGTACTGTAATTTTTGCTATCATGTACAACTACACATGTCCTGACATCACCATTCTATTCTCTCCAATAATCTGCTTCAAAGGAACCTCTTTGACTTCTCTGATAAATTTTTGGAAGACGCTTTTTGTCATCGTTGTCAAAAAGACACAGAGTGGCAGGAAAGCGAATAGTAACTTATAGGGGAATGTTCAACCGAACGAGATATGGAGCGCGCGGGGCGGCCAGTTTTTCACAAATCTTTCGTAACATCCCTCGCTAATGGTGATACCTATTATAAGGTTCCCTGTCGCTAGGGGGGGTTGGGGGGGGTAGAATTGAGTAACTGAGCCTTTAGCAAACACATTCAGATAATTGGGACGGTACGAGTCAAAATTCCCGCTGTATCTAGCCAGAAAACTTTAAAATTACACGGTGATAAAGAGGGGAAAAAAAACGGAACCCAGTCTGCCCAGGCCTTAAAATTTTTAGCCAGTCTGATTTCATCAGGGGCGCATAGCTGCCTCTTCGAGATTGTAAGCAACCCCGTCTAATGAGTAATCTCCAAAATCCTCAGATAGATACTGGAGGGCATCTGGAAGTTTCAGAAATAAGTTCTATCATTTTGCATCCTAAGGCTGTATACTTGTGTCATAGGGAAAAAAGAAGGGAAAGAGAATTTTTATCTCAAGGAGATACTTTTTTGTTCATAAGATGACTCACGCCGTGCCTCTTTTTCTAGAGGGAAGGTAATAAGATTTTATCAAGAAAATTTCTATTTGCCGGGCAAACAGTTCGAATTTTTTTAATACTAGCTTGACTGCAAAATTGCGAACGGGTTTAGGGACAGAACATCGACCCTTGAATTTCGTTGCGAAGGTAAGGTTACTGTCACTTAAGGTTTTAGTTATGGGGTGTCGTAGTTGTTGTTGTTGTTGGTAATTGTTGTGGTGGTGGTGGTGGTGGTGAGTGTGTGTGTGTGTGGTGGGTGGGTGGTGGGATGTGGGTGGGATAAGGGTCGTGTGCGTGCGCGCGCGCGTTTTCTTTCTTTCATTGTGTTTACCATGCTTTGGTCCTCCATATCCCCCATGGCATTAATAGCAACCTGTTCTTTTTCCGGCTCTTGATAATTTTTTGTCTTTAAAAAAAAAAACCACTGTCACTTTCCTTCTCCATACTGTGTGTGTGTGTGTGTGGGTGTCTGTGTGTGTGTGTGTGTCCTCCTCTGTGTCTCCATCCCTCTCTGTCTCCACCCTCTCTCTCTCGGTCGCTCTCTCTCTCTCCGTCTCTCATCAGCGTGTGAAAAACCTACCGGCTTATGAGCTAATGTCTTGGTATTTTTAGTTCTCATGATTCTTTAGAGTACTTGTTCCTTTACAAGTAATTTTTGATCCGCTTTGTCCCCCTCTTCTATTCTCCTCTCGCATCCTCTCTCTCCGCCAGTTTCTCTCTCTCTCTTGAAGCTTATACAGACGTTCTCCGTCAAACTTATTCTGCTCTCATCGTCCCTCTACCCAGTGATAACAAATACGGAGGATGGCTTGTCCCTTTGGGGCTCCTCCGCTTTATCAAGCTATTTTCGGTCTCAAAATCGTCGTAATCGCCGTCTCTCTCTTACCTCTTGAGAGCTTATACAGTTTTTCATCTCAAACTTATTCTGGCTGCATATATCATTGTCCCTTCTACCCAGTGCTTTCTCTTCAATACTTAGGTATCTGCTGCCCTTTGTGCTTTTTTTAATGCCGCTTTAATTTAAAGCTTTAAGTTTTATGTAGCAAAATTATAAAATAATTTTATTCGCCGTCTTATCTCCATAGAAATTCATTGTAAACGATATCGTAGTAACGTTACTGTTTTTTTCACCCCAATTTTACTACCTAGGACTAGATCTCTTCCTGACCTCTCCCTTATTTTCTATCGGTGCCAGACTTTGGGAAAATGAATTGGTCCGATCATCTTAAGAACAGCTTGTAGTGAATTGACATCTTTCAAAAAGGCTTACCGACAAGACGTTCTGGAACTCTCTTAAAATGCGGTTTGGTTACTGTTTAACGATTGTCTAGGTACCTTTTCCCCGGAGTCCCAGTCAAATGGCCCTTTAAACGTACCGCTCACTAAGCATGGATGAGTAAGTTTTATTTTTTTTTTGGAATTTGTTCCGATTTTTTTTTTAAAACGAAAAAGGCTTAACCATGGTACATGTACCTGTATTCTATTTGTGAGATTTGAAGTCAATGCCTGGTCCGCTCATGAAGTGTGGTGTCTATGGTAGTGGGAAACGAATTCCATTCGTTTGAATGATATTTGTGATGAATATGTGGTTCCTCATCTCTAAATTAGGAATTTTTTTTTTGAGGTTGCGATTTCTCCTCTTCTTCTTTCTTCTTTTTTCTTTTTCTTTGCGAATTTCTTCTTCTTTCTTCCTTCTCTTCTTCTTCTTCTTCGTTCTGTCTTCTTCTTCTTTCTCTCTCGTCTCGATCTCAGTTTTTTTGTGTGGCGTGTGCGCGCCATGCCATGAACAGTACGCCCAATGGTGTGTGTTTGTCTCTGCATGTTTTGAATTATTACACTCATCTCTTTCGTACATATTTCGTATTCTCTCTCACTCTCTCTCTCTCGAGTCTCTCGTCGTCTCTCCTCGCCGTCTCTCGTCTCTCTCTCTCTCGTCGATCTAATTATGGATTTTGTGTATTCAACTTTTATAATGACTTCCAGGTTTTTTGCAATGGTTTTTTTTTTTTTTTTTTTGCTCTTCTTCGGAGGGGAGTCGGGGGAGGGAGGATTCAAGAGCGGATCTCCATTTTTGGCGGAGAAATGCAGGACGACATAAAAGTTAGACTTGTGTCGGGTTGTTCTACCTCGGCAGATACCTGCGCCTTCCTGAATACCCCTTTTAGTTTAGTTTATTTTTGCTTTGTTTTTGTTTGTTTTGTTTGTTTTCCCCCGTCACTGGAGGCGACATTGGCTGCGCCTCACCAGGTTTGTGCCATGACTCTCGTCCTTGTGACTTGGGTAACCAGGGGGTAAGGTTCTCCTTACCTCCGACCGTTGTCCCCCGGGTCCATTTTTTTTTTCACCGCTCGCAAATCCAGCCTTAACCCCCACCCCCCCCCCCCCCCCCCCCCTCTCTCGGCTCCTCTCGTCGTCTCTGAATTCCGTTTGTTTGTTTTTTTTTTTAAATACAGGGGCCATTCTTAAGACTTGCATTAATCTGTTTTAGCAACCTAGGGACCTAATCGTATCATATGTACTTGTAACATTATATTCTTAATGGTCTGTTTGATGCTGCATCACCATAAATGGTAGTTATGGACGAGAAAAGGAGTCTGACTTGAATGTCATTGAAGGACCAACTGGGTGCTGTGGTTAATCATGATTTTGATCCAGGGGGGGTCGATCAAGATTTTTGATGTGTGGACTCGGCCGCCAGCTGACCCCCTGAAACAATGGTTACCAAAGGAGGCTTTTCTCCAAGAAAGTTTTTTACCACTGACCGGTCTCAGTGTCTGTCCTGTCTGTCTTTCTGGTCTGTCTGTCTGTCTGTCTCTCCGTCTCCTCTCACCTCCGGCACTCTCGGGGGGGGTCTCTCGAAGGCTCTCCGGTAAGTCGATCTCGCTCGACCTTCTCTCTCTCTCGGGTCTCTCTCCACCACACACACACACACACCCACACACCACACACACACACACACACACACACGACTATACAGCACGCACGACGCACACACCACATGCACAAACCGCGAGGGGGGGGCGCGGGGCTGGTCACGTGCCCTCATTCGCATACACGCGCGTGCACACGCACACACACGCACACGCAACTCACGCCCTCTCCGCACGCAACGCATGCACACCAGACAGCTCTTCGGCGCGCCGCTCACAAAACACACACCAGATCATACACTACACATACCACACCACCCACACACCGCACGGGGGGGACAGGCACGCACACGCACACCGGGACAACAGCAGACTCAGCGTAAACGCCGCCGTCGGTCGGCGCGCGCTACTCAGCGCGGGATCGGTGCACACACTACACACACCACACCACACACAACATACACACACCAAACCTCTGATCTTCTAGCAGTCTCCGCACCTGGTGTCCAAAGGAGGGAGAATCAGTCTTTTCACACCCTCACCGAGTCGATCAGCCGAGTGTTGAAAATCCAAAGAAATGACAACAGCCTCCCCAAGGAATCATCTGCACAAACCCCAGACGCAAGTCAAGGCTGTTTTGAACAGTCCCTGTGTAGACCGACAAATTAGCTGCAGCCTGGGGTGACGACGACTTGCCTCCGGCTGTAGTCCTCCTTATAGTAACCAACGCCTGTGCACAGGGCCTGTGTATGTTGTTAGGACGTTCTTACTATTGAATCACACTACCTGTGTTTTATGCGCCCCGTATCCCTCTGTCCTCTATGTGTGTTACTACACCTGTTGCGTCTTTTGTTCTTTACGTTAATGTATAAGCTCATGTTTTATAGGTTCTAAGACGTGTTTTGTTATCCCGCGGTGTTTGTTTCGTCTGTCTGTCTGTCCTGCTTGTCCTTCTATCGTCTTTTT
Source organism: Conus betulinus (assembly GCA_016801955.1). NCBI lineage: Eukaryota > Metazoa > Mollusca > Gastropoda > Neogastropoda > Conidae > Conus > Conus betulinus. Next base: position 10,424 of record JADBJO010030408.1, on the reverse strand, counting down.
GTCTCGTATGATATCACCCTCCCTCCCTCGTTCCAACCCCCCTTCATACCCCCAACTCCAAAGTGTCCTTCCGGCAGTTGCTGTAGCTTACATTTTAACACTGGCTTTTAAAAAATCGTTGTTTTCTTGGTAAGTCCTGTCCTGGTCTGTCTGTCTGTCCTCTCGGGGCTTAAGACCCTCGTCTGTCAGGTCTCTCCCTCCCTCCCTCCCTCCCCTCCCCGTCCCTGTCCCTCTATCTCTCTCTCGTCTCTCTCTCTCCCCTTCTCTCTCGCTCTCAATGCGCATCTCTCGCTCTCTCTCGTCTCTCTCTCCTCTCTCTCTCTCAGCATCGGCGACAACGGATCAGAGATAACCCAGCGGGAATTCCCCGATTTGTGTCCACCGAGGACGCCGTGGCACTGACGCACGTGCGTCACGTGGAGGGCACGCATCGGGCAAGCAGGCATGCTTGCAAACCTACATGGGAAACCGGCCAAAAGCAAGTCTAACAGCTCCGGGTCGTGGCGGGGGGACAGGCGATGGAGTGAGCGACAGGAGCCTGCCTCTGCGCCGCGAGAAAGCAATAGGACAGGCCGACCATTCACCTCAGTGGACATTTTTAAATTATAATGTTGAAAACTTGTATGGCAAACTGCATGACCTTTCTTTTTTTGAATTATGTAAATAAATTGACTTTGTGTTACCCTCACAGAAACTTTTCTTGACTCATCGTTTGATTATAATAATGTATTTTCTGATTATTTAAAGTTTCACGTACCAGCCAGAAAAATATCTTTTCATGGCAGGAAATTCAGGAGGAGTATTGTTGTTGATAAAGAAAGACTTTACAGAAAAGGGTGAAAGAAATAAAACTTGACTGTGAAAAACGCTGTGGCTGTAAAAATAGATAAACATGTATTTGGCATTGACAGAGATGTTTATACTAGTTGCTTGTTATGTTGTCCCGGAAGGAGGTCCTACATACAATGACAACTGATTAAAGGTGGTTGTTTTACTATTGGAAGAGATATTATTGCAGCATTTTTGAAAAAGACATGGATACCACTTATTTTATGGTTGTAGGGGACTTAAATGCCAGGACCAGGTCACGAACAAGTTGTAAATGAAACGATGACAAACTATGCTAGCAGTATAGAGGATGTTGATATAGATGATGAAAGTTGTGTAACGTCGTTCTAAAAATTCAGCTATCAATAGTTTCCACAGTGATTTGTTATCAAACTTTGATTTGCGAGTTGGTGACTCTATTTATTCATGGCACTTACCAGTTGAAGTATATGGAGAGGCAAGTGCTGTCATTTAGAGGATATAGCATTTTGCACTGCAAGGTGAAGAAAAAGTTATATGGTCAGATGAAAAGGCATTTATATACAAAAATGAACTAGAATGTAATGAATTTCAAGAGAGAGTTGCAGAAAGCCTGCCAATTATTACATATTGATGTGAATGAGAGTCTTGATACATTTGTCAGTGCTTTGTGTGGAGCTGTTGCTTGTATGGTTCGAGTTATTGGTAAAGGTGTCAGAAATTATAATGATTGGTTTGATCTTGACTGTAAACGAAAGAAACAGGAAGTTAAAAGATTACTGAAAAGATTCAGATATGCAGAATAGTTAAGGAAAAAAACAAAAAAAGAAAAGAATATGCTTTGGCTCGAAAAGAGTATGCTACACTTAGGAAAATTAAGGAAACAGGAGTTTGAAGAAAAGCAGATTAAAGAAACTAAGAGATTCTGTTGATGATTCGAAGACATTTTGGGCATTGATAAGATCTGTCAATAAAAAACGTTTTGTTTATAACGAGATATCAGTACAAAATTGGCATGATCATTTTTGGGGCGTTTTTCATAGTTTTGATAATAATGGCGCAGAAGAAGATACAAATTTGGTGCAGGAAGATGATGAAATGGAACCATTATTTAACAATCCTATATCTAGAGAAGAAGTCGTTGCTGGTATCAATCGTTTAAAATCAGGAAAGAGCGCTGGACCAGACAAAATCATAGCAGAAATGCTTAAGCATGCAAACTCAGCTGTAATTGATTTTCTTGTTCGTTTATTTACACAACTATTTGAAAATGGTATTTTTCCTTTAGAATGGGCAAAATCGATTATCATACCAATCTATATAAAAAAAGGAGACACTAATAATCCGGACAACTATCGTGGAGTAGCACTTACCAGCATTTTAAGTAAAGTCTACACTCACATACTAAACAAAAGATTAACAAAATGGGCAGAAAATGAGAAAAGATTATTGAGGAACAAGCAGGTTTTAGAACCAGTTACAGTACCACAGACCATATATTTACACTATACTCACTGGTACAGAAATATTTATTATGCAATACGAAGCTTTATGTCGCATTTGTAGATTTCAGGAAAGCGTTTGATTCTGTAAATCGCAATGTGCTGTGGAATGTACTTTCGTAAAAGTGGTGTGAATGGTAAACTGTGTACAGAGCCATTAGAAGTATCTACAACTCGGTGCTTGCATGTGTACGTGTGAAGTGTGAGTATTCAGATTATTTCGAGTGTCCGAATGGAGTAAAACAAGGATGTCTGTTGAGTCCGCAGTTGTTTTTCTTTTTCATTAATGAACTGGCAATGGAGTTATCTAATAAAGGTAGACATGGTATTCAGTAATACCCGGATCAGTAGAGATATTTTTTGTTACTATTTGCTGACGATGTTATTCTTTTTATCTGGAACAGTTGTAGGTTTACAAAACCAATTAAATGTATTAAAAGAAGAAGCAGATCGCTTATGTTTAACAATTAACTTAGATAAGACAAACATTGTAGTCTTCAGGAAGGGTGGACACCTATCTTCAAACGAAAGATGGTTTTATGGAAATACAAAAGTTCAAGTAGTCAACTCATGCAAGTATTTAGGAATGATATTTTCAACAAAATTGACGTTCAG